>DWPA01001707.1:0-17685 GCA_018251375.1 Calpodes ethlius
TTATTTATGTAAGATCAAAATATATTATTCATATTTAATCAGAAAGTAATTTGCATTGTGATTAGTAAATATAATTCCAAAAAACATGATGTACTAAAAAAAACACCGAGTCAAGCTCAGTCATCCAGGCACTAATTTTTAAATCGAGAGTTCGTAACGCACGACTTAAATAATCGTGGATTAAAACCGGGGTTTTAGGCACTAGCTGGGGACTGAAATAACTTGTATTTCTCTAGATGAGATGATTTTTAGAATAGCTTCCGAGAAACCTAAGCGTTTCAATCAAAGCGTCGAGTCGTTCTAATGATCTCAATCTTACCATTTAACCAAACTAAATTAAGATAAAGTGAAAATAAAGCTTTAAGAAACGTTTAAGTAATCACTAACTAGTTCAACTACAAATTTGTTTCATGCTTGGCAAAATATCTTTTACGCCGTAAAAAACTTATGCGTAATTCCAAAAATGAAATCGCAAATTCGAAGAATTATAAAAAGAATTAAACACTAAACATTACATGTTAATGAATACTTCTAGAATACACTTAGCAAAGCCCTTTATTTTCTTGAAAAAGATAATCCAATAACGGCCAGCAAAGTAGTATGCTAACTGCATAGCGGAGAAGCTTCGATCAGTTGATTCGGTTCTCATAGATCGGCAAACTTACTTAACCGAGTTAACAAGCCACGGCGGCCACACTAATGCCATTATTGTCAGTTAGACCCTGTCTTGTTTCGATTCCAAACTCGATTCTCAATTCTACGATTCGATTAGTCCACTAAGGGCGGAAAATTTTAGCTCGGAAACTTTCTTAGTTTGAACAATTAAATCTTTGTACAAGCCGAGTATTTGGTTGGTTGGTTGTTAGATTACACAAGTCCGATAGATAGACGAGAGGTTATTCTTAGGTTTGTTTTGATACATTTTAATAGTGTTGATGAGATAAAAAAGTAAAAGTTTGATAAAAAAGTAAAAGTTTGATAAAAAAAGCGTAATGTTTTAAGTTGGGATGAATGGTGCGCCACTCATATTTGAGTCGAGACTAAGCTCCCTTGCTGATGCTGCATTCTCCCAAACATAGGATAAGGCAATGACGCTTCGTTCCTAGACTAATCTCTATTTCATAGTGGAGGTGAAAACTTATCATTAGTTCACTCGTCTTCTTGTTAATCGGTTACTTATACAATAATATATTTTCAATGTTATTTAATTATTACTATCCTAGCGTGTAGTGTTATTTAAATTATACATAAATTAATATGTTTTATACTCACTAAATCCGTCAAGTACAGTAATAAACAGTAGTTAAAACTTATTAAGAATGTACTAGCAACATCGCTTTACTATTTTAAATCGTCACTACACCAAAACGCGATCACAATCTCGATTGTGCTCAAAATTCCCTACGTCAAGCAATTAGCCTTATAGACTTAAACGTTCTAAATCAGTTTCTTTCGCGATCCGAAGCTCACGTGTGCAAGGGGTGGTAATGTGCTAATGAATAGAAGGCAGGGCGGCGAAGCGGGGTGAGGGTGCGAGCCAGCGGGCCGTGGGCGGGGCTCCCCTGGGATTGGTCGCCGCCGGCGCCATCTATTATTCATAAAATAGTTTTTGAGTCGCGCCGCCGGTCGCTTTAACTCTGTTACATCGAAACTAACTTAATAAGGATCATGTCACTTTAGATTAGTCCCATCGCGCCGTACCGACTGAGTTTTTCACTAAAACGTACACCGATCAAAGGACCGCCGTAAACGCGTTAGCGAGCGCTTTATTTCATTACGAAAACGACAAGCCGGCCGGTACTCGTAATTGCGTAAATGTATTAATTTTTAAAATCTATTAACGAAATGCTTCGCGTACTTCGTTAAGCGGAGAAAGTTTAAAAAGCGTCGGTCGGCGGCTAGCGAACAAAAAAGCGGCTTAAGCGATTTGTTAAATATGTATAGAGCAATTTCCAGTTGTCTGTCGGAGCGCAGCTTTAACTTATTATTTTGCAGCGGCGTACAAAGTAACTAAAAAATCTAAAATATATTTTTAGGGTCACTGAATCTTTTGACTTGTCAAGGTCAAGGACAATATCTGTCGCTACAAAATTTGATCCAAAACAACATCTCGTATACCACCATATCTAATACTTACCAATAATATGCATCGCTATGGCCAAAATGTAGTTTTCGAAAAGCTTCCATTATTTATTATAATTAAAACTAATTCGATCTTAAGGAATGAAATAAAAAAGGAAAAATAATGAATTAAAGTGTTTAAACTATTATGTTCTTTTACTTTCGATTTTGTGATAAGTTACTAAGGAATATATTTTTACAATATCTTCAATGGAACACCCCATTTACATATTACAATATTTATTAATAATATATTCCATTCTTATATAACAAAGTATATTGTATTAAAGAAAATCGTCAACATACGAGTGAGTTATCGAAAAGATGTAGGTATAAGTAAGAATTTATACTACGCATGATGAAAACGAGAATCAACATCGGTTATTATTTGTAAAGTAGTTATGAAGTTTCCAAAGTAGATCGACGTTGCGGCTGGTTACTAAGTATAACCAAATCTAACCTAACTGAAAAAATAATATATCGTCTGCTGACATATTTGTTTTAGAAGCTGTTCCTTATATTCTATATTCAAAATCCTCGGTAAATAACCTTGAAAATGTTAATAACACACATTACAGTCTTATCTATTACCACTTTACTCACGATCTTATCCAGAGATTTCGGATAGATTTAATATAGGGGAAGGTCGCACATTCGTTATCGTTTAAGAACATCAAAGTATCTTCTTAAACCTCATAGGATAGGATATTGGTGAGAAACAGATAAGAAAATTACAAATTGTTTTATACGTATCTGAAACAATATTTCTTGAACTAAATTTCGTTACAAAAAAGATTATTTCGTCGATAATGTACACTATATAAATAGAACATATAGTGTTTAAAAAATCACATAGACAAATACTTAAGTTTAATATAATGGCAACATTACGTTTTTATTATTATCCAGACAATATAAATAGTTATAGCAATATAGATTTAGTGCAAACTACAAAAATGTTGAACTTTCTGGCTGCACTTAAGCTCGCAAGCGCTTCCGGCGGATGCGGAACACTTTTTAATTTCCGCCGCGGGGGATTTTTCTACCAAGCTGATGAACGCTCAATTATTTATATTCAATTAATGTAAATATTTATCCCTCTTAATCTGTGTTTGCGGTGTTCTAGCACTGTCTGAGTGGCCAGGATCGGAGGGAACTTGCGAAGTAAAATACGTAGCATTTAGTAGGTAACTAGCGACCGATTTATGAAACTAAACAGAAATAAATCCGGTCTGCTTTTAATCATAAAAGGATTATTAGTAAAGGACTATAATACGCTTAAAAGTTTTACCATTAGTAAATTTGTTTAACACGATTGTGACGACCATTTCTAATTGACACCTTCTTTGGTTACCTTTTAATTTTGACAATTCTTAACTTCAGAAATGTAAGATTGAAGTAAGTTTGTTTCATCTGTTCTAGTAAGAGTTTCTTCTCGATAATTTAGGCTTTTTATACGCTATAGAATATACAATTGAAGTCACACAGTTTTAGATATATGCCTTATGAAGGCTAAGTAGGAAGCTCGGTAGGTAGTTGACGTATATTTTCATCAAATAAATCTGTCAATTTTAACGTGGAAATAAAATATTAGGTTAACATATTCGATAGTTAGGTTTTATCTCAAGCAGTGGACGATTCATTACGTAACACGTTGTATAAACCAACAGAAACAAATCATACAGAGATGCGAATATTGGCTTAATACGGTGAGTGAATCGCTATGATACAAATTGGTTCAATTAATTCACTCCATTAGCCGTCGCTGGCTTTGAAGCACAAAAACTGAAAAAACTCGTTAATAATTAAAGTGAGCTTTATAAACGACCACTCCGAGTTGATTTCGGTCAAGAGGCGAGTGATCCACTCTCGAAATCAATTCGAACGGGTAATGCGGTTAGATTTTATATTCGTTTTTAATGACGTTGTCGTATTTAATTTTCTGTCTACCTTATATAGCTTTTTCGTTTAATAAAAGAACATCTAACTAGAGAGATGATATATTTTTTCTTAGCAGTACAACAAATTAGTAAGTAGATTTTAATGTGTACTAAACTTTGATCTTCGGTAATAATTTGCAAGGCTTGTACTGTCCCATTTTCAATACAATGTAAAATAAGTCTTTATTTTTTTATTACCGATTAGCAACTGCTAGTAACCACTAGGTAACTAGGTAACCACTAGTAACCACTAGTGAATGTAACTACACTCACTTATAATGTCCCGCAATTCCGTTTCGAAAATAAGTAAACTTACATGATAAATTTCCCAGGATAGGAAATTAAAAAGATTAAAAAAAAAACGAAAATAGGTTTTTCTGATTACAGTTACCTGTAGTTTATACCTAGTTTATTAAAAGCAAAAACATAACTGTTAAGAACCATAAAGATTTGCTATCGTTATAAATGAAATAAGTACATTTTTTAGCAAAGAAAATTATGCTTTATAATCAATATCTTGATGGCATTTCAAAATAGTATATTGTAATTATCGTACAACAGACTTTTGTCTGCTCTTTGTATATAATAAACCTACTAAATACAAAAAACCCTTTACATTTCTAAAGTTTTTACAACATAATAAATATCATCTATAATATTTTAAAAGTATTTAACTTATAATGTTAATTAATGAGAAAGTTTCAGTTCACACGGTCTCATCTGAATGATTGCCAAAGTTCACCAGCAGTCGAATACTTTACTTGTAAGCTTATGCCCTGAGAGTTCTTCATAATGTTTTCAAAAGGGTATGAAGTCTGCTCATCTGAACTTAGTAATCATGGTGACCTATAGCCTGTACACCTCACATTGTGAGAGTACACCCGAATCCTACAAAAGAACAGTTGTGTTGTGATGATGTTTGGTACTTTAGTATGTTTGTTTGGGTCAAATCTTGTATGTTAAATAAAAATAACTTTCTGTTTCTACAACGTTAAAAACTATACACACTATTTTAGTTCTGATAACAATGCATTTATATGATAAAGCTTGACCCGATTCTGTACTAGGGTTGGCTATAGACAAGGGAGAATATTAATGGTGAACCGTAATTTTTTTTTGCGTTTTATAAATCGTATTTTTCGTTTTTAAAGTATAAATATATTCATATTCAGTGTTGATGGCATAGTATATGAATAGATAGATCCGATCCAATCCGAGAATTTGAGTCCGGCATGGTAATATACATTTTAATATATTATACATATATATGTATATTCATGTTATTTTAATATGTTACTATGCCGGAATACAATTCGAAGGGTCCTAGGTTTGATTGTCATTGAGTCCGAAGTCTGAATGATGAAGACTGATCTATACAAATGTAAAATAATAGATTCATTGTAGTCGAATTACGGATATGTATATTAAAAACGGCCGTATTTGGTAATCCGCGTATCTTTGAAATGAGATATTATGGAACCGTGCAGAATAAATCTTGTATAACCGTTAATTAATTTGAAACACGAAAATCATTTCAAAAATATCATGCTATCGGATTCCTAACTATATTGATTAGGAAACGAACAATTAAACTAAAAAGGTTCCCGAATTAATTTCTAAATAATTGATTTGGTAAATCTCTGTTATTCCTACTTAAAGCTTATTCCATAATTCTGTCATATTGGCCAGGTACCTACATATTGGTATTAATTCTATTACAATAATATATGTATTGATTTTATACGTCAATATTATTGTTTATAATAGTGTTAAACACGCAAATTTCCCTAGGTACTATTGTTAATTTATCGTACTAAAGTGCTTTGTAGTCGAAAATGACTTCGGCCACGGTAATTTAGTTTACGAACATAAACAATAATTGTACAGCAACGATAGGACACAAATAAATAAACTTGTCAATGTTCATTGAACGTGATGTCGTAGATTGCTTGGTACTGGATTTTTACAGTTTAATAAACCGATAGTGACGTCGATGCATTGGTTTTTTTATTACAATTATACCTAGCATCTATGAAACAAGTTTGGTTTCATTAAAAGTCCATCTTTGTTCTTAGTCACTTTAAAATCTTAAATTGTATCAAAACGTAAATTTGCTATAACGTCTTTATTATATTAGCTGAAGTGTAGTCGTTTTAGAGTTAAAGGATTGTATTGTTAAGCGTTTAAAAATAATAATTTAAATCTAAAAAATCACAGGAAATTTATTCACATTTATTTATCTTAGAAAAACGAATAAATATCTACTTTATTACCCATAAAACCATTCAAGTGGGTAAACACAAGGCGTTGCTCACTGTTCGGTATTCACCCTACACGGTGTCTCCACCTCATCAATTCGCAGGGATGTCCCGTTAGCCATAATGTCTAGGGCAGCGATTTAGCACTTGGAGGTAATGGTCCGCGTTTCCGGCCTTTTATGGCCACTCTACTTTCGTATTGATATTATAATTTCGAGGGCAATAAATGGAGCTCTTTATGGTTTTTAACGCGTAATGATTGCTGTAACCCGCTGGATTGATTTATGTTCATTGATTTCGGGGTTATCTGTTAGCTGTATAATAGATATAATATTGTTCACAACATCACCGTATAAGCTTAAATATGTCTAATAAAATATTATCTTCAACTAGATACCCAATCGATATTTCAATTCAGTAGGTACTTCAATGTTAGTACTAATCCTTTGGTTAAATGTTGTCGCAGTTTCTAATTCAAAACATTCGTCAATTGGGTTGCCAACACCATGATCGTTAATTGTACAAGTGATATTATTAATTTGATAAGCTTCTGTAGAATGGAATGCAATAGCTAGAGCGAGATGTCATATGAGTGAGCGAGATGAGAGAAAGGGAAAAAAGTAACTTGCGAGACGATGTTGTGAAGTGTTCATGGCTAAGGATTTTTTTTAATTTTAATATACTGTAAAGTGAGTGTAAGTGTTTGTGTAGGGCATTTGATTTTTTTATATTTGAGAGCTCCTGGGTATAAATGACGAGATATTTACAGGAGGTATTGAATATTTAATAGTATTTCATAGAAGCACATGGGAAACCATATGTCATCGATATCTCGATAAACAATAAAGTTTAAGTCGCACAAAACAAAAAGAGTGAGAATTCTGAGAGAATAATAAATACGACGAAGCAGCATGAAGATTAAATAATGTACATGAATGCAAAAGCGATACCAAGTATGAGTGATCATGGAAAAACATACTCAAAGAAACAATCGGTCGATGTTCTGATAAGAAAGCAGGAAGCGCAAAAATTTAAAATTTATGCAAATCAAGTAAGAGAACACTTTGTATATCAGATGCCCAGATACCTAGTGTCCAGTGTAAGCAATCCAATGTACACGGAAGGAACTTCGATCGTTGATGAGGGCAAGAGGCGAAACGTAGGATTGAATGACGATGGGTATCAGGTGAGGCAACATGCAGTAAACACGCTGCAAGTAATGCCAGAGCCAATGTCTAACTTAAACTATTGCGACAATACTTACCCGGTGCAGGGGTTGATGAACGACGTTATAACTGATCCGTCGCTGTACAAGCCTTCACCTCTTCAGCGGCAGGTAATGGAAGGAAGATCGATGACAAATACGGCTGCCCTGTGGTTAACTCCAAAACAATCAAATCCAATTTGGGAAGAACCAAAGCTAAAGTTAAGTAAGTTATCCTAGACGTTAAGTTTTGTAAAGCAAGATTTGAAAAAGCAATAAAGCTAAAAAAAGGAGTTGCATCATTTACGCTATACTCTTAGTGAAGCGGTACGAAAAATATTGCAAAATATTGTGTTATTTTAAATATTTGTATCGAAGACAGAGAGTAACGAACTTAGATCTATTTATTCACTAGAAAAAAGAATAACTTATAAAAAATTTACTTAATATAACCAGCCAATAATTATAATATGACTCATCAATATAATCACTCTTAAATCGTGAACATTCAGCCGGTACGAACGATGCGAAAGTCGGTACGCAGGATACGATGCCTAGTGATTCTTCATGCGCGCCACGAAGGACTGGAATATCTACCTCGTGTTGGTTGTCTTGCTTAGCTTTCATACTGATGTCTTTACGATATGAGTGAATAGAGTTTTGATAAGTTAAAGTGCTTACCATCTTCTTCTTACCATTAAGTGGCATTGTTGAGAAGTATTTACTGATTCTATGGAAAAATTACTGGTAGAAAGTTCAAAATCAAAATATCCGTATCGATTAAGTAAATGTTGCAATAGCCTTGCCTATTATAGTATTTGTGTAGAATGGAATGGAACGAGGTTAAAGCGAGACAGTGTGCGTTATTTGAAAGAGCGAGAGGAATGAGAGAGAACATAGTAAAAATGGCGTCTCAACATCACGAAGTTACACAGATAAATTATTATATGAAAGTTATTCTAAAGTTCAGACTTCGATCAATACCGATCAATGTTGTAGAAAAATTAAAAATTTTAATACAGTTCAGTGATTGTGTGTGTGATAAAAGTAAATAATACGAAAAATCAATTTAAAATAAGCAAAATTAATATATAAGTGCCATGACATGCGAAACTCTAAAGCTACTCCTCAACGGAAATATCTAAAACAGAATTTCCAAAGATAAAAACGCAAATTCACTCCAGATTAAACACAAAGATTTACTTTTCATAATGTTAGTCAAAAACTAGAAAAAAAGCCAATAAACTTACAGAATACGATTTTGTTTGCAGATACGAGTTACTCGTACCACCCTGCAATCCACGATGACACATTTGTACGCCGAAAGCAAAGACGCAACAGGACCACTTTTACGCTGCAACAGGTAAAATCATAACCATTATTATATCGTATATATCGCAGATGAAGCTATTATACTCTTAATAAGACTATTATGAGTAATGAGAATAAGAAATCCAGAATCCATCATATTCAGGGTTGATAAAGAGAGAGTATCCATATAGACCTTAACTCGGTTTTTAAAGAAAATATGTGAGGAATTATATATAGACGGGTACACATTAAACATAACCCGTGACAATATTCCAAAGCTACATTTATTGAACTTGGTCTATTTTTAATGTATAAGGAATAAATTGGTAACCGTAATACGATCTGTAATAATGATCTTCGAGCTGGTCGCTGAGCCTGGAGTGATTTCTTTATTCCAGGCTCTTAAGGCAAGTTGATAAGCAATTGATAAGCATATGAGGATAATTATGTGTCAAAGGTAACTTTACTTATGATGTTCCAGTTGGAAGAGTTGGAAACGGCGTTTGCGCAGACGCACTACCCAGATGTGTTCACTAGGGAAGACCTCGCTCTCAAGATCAACCTCACTGAAGCGAGAGTTCAGGTATGTGTTTTTGACATTACTTTTCATTACAAGCTGATAAATTTAAATGGGCATACTTGAAAAATTTTAGTTTCTTTTTAAGTATTTGGTTTTGTATGTTCACGGTAATATCCGTTTCCAATTCTAATTTCTATTTCATTTGACTTGTCTAGTTCTTCTCACGTGAGCAATATTTTATTTATATTTTACATTATTATCGTGAAATGTAAAAGTCTACCGGTAGGTACTGACTTAAGTGTTTTAACACACGATAAGACTTTATTAAAAATGTCTATGTTAGTAGATAATAGTATAATATCAATTCATAGATTTTTAGTCAATATTTAAGTGCCAGCCACTTAAAATAAAATAAAACTCCTCCACATTCTCTTGACAGTAATGCTTTCGTCGTGAAATCAGTAATAATATTGATTAATGACATTCAAGAATTAGTAACATGACCGCAACGATAATATCTGAATGTCTGTGGTCATGCCAAATTGGTTCAGGATATTTGAGAACTAGATAAAGAACAACTTCAATCTATTAATCCACGAACGGATCTCTTGCCGTGATCTATACGATCGTGTCGTCTTATATTCTTTTTTAACTACCCATTTGCCACCTTTGCTTGTATACATTTTAGTAATCTGTGGTCTACGGTGCTGGTTAATATTCTAGGTTTTTTATTTGTTAATTAATATTTAAGTAAACCTTGTTGTTAACTGTTTGTTGACCCCAATAAATAATAATAAAAAAAAACATGACGCTGTTCCAGTTCGTCTTAGTGATTAACTGAAGTGTTTGAGACCTTCGGAGTTTTCTGACGGATTATCCAATAATATCTAAATAGAACAACCAGATTACTATAGATTCTGAGTAGCGCAAATTAGTTGAGGCCTATGTCCAGCAGTGGACCTTTAAAGGCTGATAGATAGGTAGAAAAACCAGAACTGACTTCTTAAAGCAATTACGTACGGAATGCCCTAAATCCGGAAGCGTCCAAGAAAAGCTAATCGTCACCCATCCTACTCCCTGCCGCCCCCGAAGTTGCTTAACTATATCGATCAGTTACGATTGACGTAACGTCGGGGTATGAGTGCTTCGGGATAGGGAATGAATACATTAAATTTGACTTACAGCTTAAGTGTATCTTATATGTTATATTTACTGTATGTTATATTTAGCCAACACTGGATTATATTGAATATTGCCATCATTTTTTATGTTTATTTATATGTATACATATTAATTTGTTAATAATTCTTAGTTAAGTAATTGATATTGTTTAGTTCTATTAGAAAGTCAGTGTCATTTTTATTGTTTCTGTTTGAGTAATGACGACAACCTGAGGAAGACAGCGTGTATCCGTTGGATTCAGAAGGCTCTGGACCTGTCTGATGGTCAGGTTAGGGGAGGCCTATGTCCAGCAGTGGACCATCAAACGCTGATGGATAGATGGATAGATAGCAATGAATTATAAAACAAATTTTGTTATCGTTTATGTTTATTAGATAAATAGTTTAAGTAATTAGTATACAAGAAGTCTATGAATTGGCCTCTAACTTTAATAACCCGGTCATATTTTTAAAATTTACAAACAAGCTTTCAATGTACTCTGAATTTATTAAAGTGTAAATTTTTCAAACGTTTTAAAGTTTCAAAGTGTTTTATTTAAGAACGCTCTATTTTCCGGGGTTGTTAGTGAATATTTCAAATTTTTTCAAAGCCAAATCGACAGTCATCCAAAAAATTCCAATTAGAACACTCGCCAATCAGACCATTCGTTCCTATATTCACCCAGCGCTTCAAAGAGAAATTCATTTCACCAGTCGCATTTTCCATTCGCTCAAATAGATTGAAAGATATCGAACTAACACACGCTAAGTGAATACGAAACTACATGGAAATGTGTGTGTATATTATGTGTGTTTTCAATTCGGCTCGCTCAGGATTCAGATCGCGAAACGGCATTTATTAATCCTCAAAGCATCGACTTGTATCGGAATCTCGAATATAGTTGTGGGAATAAATAATTTCCCTTTAAGAAATATTTCTTTTCAGAACGTTCTTGTACTCGTGAAGTCCTTACAAATTAAGTTAAGTTAGTCTTCGTTTTCGTGTTAAATATAAAGTATAAATTCTAGAAAAACTGTGTATGTTGACTGCGATTATCGTTTTTTTATATATCTTCTGTATATGTGTACATATAAAACTTGACTACGATTTTTACACACATGTTTATGTCCCCTATGGACTTCAAAACGGCTACATATATTTCGATGACAATTACTGGAAATCTTCAGATTAGCTCAGCGAGAGAGTCTAATAGGTTTAATAAAGATAGAATTAATATTTTTTTTGATACTGGTATTCTATGAGTACTAAGTTTTGGGTCAGACCTCATATATTAACAAATGCACGTAAATGATACATTTTAGATCAATTTAGATTGAATTCATTTATTCAATCAGACTCTATAAGAAGTATTTGATTTGTTAATGGAACCTATGATTTTATAGGATACTGCTGTTTTATGTGGAGTGGAAAGATGAATAAGACGGTACAATAAACGTTACATTTGTGTAAACCCTGATAAAATTTAAACGATTCATGTAAGTTTTACGCAAATAGTGCGAACCATGTTATATTTATACGTGAATAAATTATTACCTGATGCCATATCCAAAACACGAGGTAGTTTTATAAGCTTACGCGCCTATTTCTATAATGTTTGATGTGTAAGGGATAGGTTTGGTTGCGATTTTCTATCATTATAATATATTATATCCATGTAGTTCTCGTTTTTTACTATTAAACCCGGAGTATATTCCACTATTTTGTTCTAACTATAAGTAGTAGAGATATAAGTTTTCTAAGTAACAGTCAATGTCATTAAAATAATCAGATTCTTGAGTTTCCTCGTAAGTGCTCTTCAAAGCAATGTGTTCATTTATTTTGCTTTTTTAAAGAGTTTCTTATACAGAGTTTTAGGTTAAGGACCCTTGTGACGGTACCGTACTAGACCGCCATTTGAAGTGTCCTGGTTATAATTCCAGTGTCAGGTCAGGTCTATCTGGTCAGGCCTAAGTTGGTTGTTGAAGGAATATTCTAGAGATTTGAACAATTTTTATTCGATTGTTTTAGTAGTTGTGATTTCAACGCTATTACAATGACCGCCCTGACCTGATGATGCAAGATCTTCTGGAGTCAGTAGTCTAACTCATTCTCTTACTAAAGCAGGGATGCTGCGTCTGAGCTCATTGGAATCTCAATGAACAAGATTTTCCAACTTACGGTTTTTTAAAATACTTCCATTTTCAAACCAGGTGTTTTACCCTATACCGAATATTACACCAGCTTATTATAAACGACTACAAACAAAGAATTTTAACATACAAGACGTACATTTGTTTTCCCTGAAAAGTGAGTACCGCTTCGTGCCATCTCAAGCAAATTGCGCTCAACCACGTGTAATATTTAAACGCGAGTAAAAATTGCTCGATCTCGTATGTGGATCACGATTTATCCAAAATTTATTAGTTTACTCCAATATTATATTCTATACTCAAATATTTACAGTTAAATTGTATAATACACGTTATATAATTGTACATACATTACAAATATTGTACATACATTGTAAATTGTATAATTCACTTTAAAACATTATTTTAGACTTTTAAAACTTTACTCTTTTAAAAATTATTTTCAAATAAACTATTATTTTTGTAAAATACAATTCTTTGGCGGTTTTATCATAGTATCTCTTAATAGACAATTTTCATCAACGTGTTCCAGCTGGAAAATTGAGAGTTTATTCCCTTTCTACTTTCTTCTGCTCTCTGATTTCTTAGTCGGTATCGTACCAGTGAGACCTTCGGAGATGATGACGTCCATGCCGCCCCATAAGCTTCAAGCTGATCAAGAGCACATTTATCCCTTTATTTAAATAGAAATATCTTAGTTTAGAATAACCTTATTATGGTAGGTTTAAGGAGGGAGAAGAATGTGGTGAGAGTGAAATGGCGAGAAAAAAAATTGTTGAAAATATTATATATTTTTAATGCTACTTACGCTAATGGTATAATACTTTTGAACGCCAATTCTACGACATCTTTCAATCCAGAAAAACTCAAACAAACGCCGTTCATGATATTGGAAACTCATTCTTTTAAAACAACGTTTCGTAATTGCACTCAGTTAATCGTGTGAGAGGCGAATCAATATACGATTCAGTGTATGTCCGTCCGTCGATCCAACATTCCATTAGTTAACTACCTGCTCCATACGACCATTGTCAAATGCACTCTAGATCGTTGTCGAAACCACCAAAACAGTTGAGAATTGAATGGTTTGCTGGCCAGTTACTTCTGACCTGTGATATTTACTTGGTACACTGTTATACTTATGTAGATATGATATTTCATTTGGGATTTTACTTGACTGGTAAGGATTGGAGTAGAATGTGGAGGATGCTATAACTAGATCCGTGGGGGGCGGGGGTAACTCAGTGTTTTTGGCCTACAAGCATACAATTAATTATAACTTTTATAGACTACAAAAGGCTTATTCCCTGCTAAACCCCCGTTTCCCCCATGGCTTGGTCTTCCCAACCATTAGAGGATGCATCTCTTACATCCTCTCTAGTGGAATGATTTGAAGTTAAATCTCTCTTTATTAAAATTTTGGACTCTCTCAATAAAATGACGTAATGACGCACTGGTGAAGCTGACTAACCGATTTATTAGAAGAAAGTTTTATGAACTTACTGTAGTATATTTTTTTTATATGTAGCTGTGATTTAAATATCCCACCGCTGCCACCATGTAGTGAGAGGATATTACGCTAAATAAGTTTTATTTACTACATGTAGGTATATTTAAAGACTTTAAATCATAGCTACTCTGTATATCAATGAAATATACTATTCTTACCACGAATTACACATAAATATTTTGACGCACATGAACATACAGTTCCGTCCATGGAATTAAAACCAAGTCCTTTAAAGGGGAGACAGATATTTCAACCATTCGTCTGTTGTTAGTATCAATTAGATATTAACCCTTAAGTTATTTTTATATGGAGATAAAAAGACTACTTACTATAAAAACCAATACGTAATTGATAGGTAAATATCCGCGAACATAAGCAATTAATTCTATTTATAAACAGTTATGTACTTGGGCATTTATTTATAGTTACGACCATTAATCAATAGTTCTGTAGTAGATTTAGATATATATGATTCAACATTCAACATAATTTAACATTGACAATAATTAAACAAATAAACGCGTGTAAGCCAATATAAAAACGTAAAATATATTCATTGTGCACACCGTAAATATATTAAAAAGTAAACCGTAAAAGTATTTAAATATTTATGTATAACAAATTAACGTTATTTGTGCAAGCGTGAAAAACTGCTAAGTCTAAATTTTAATTTTGGATTCATTCTAATAACATGTTATAACATTGAGTAAGTTTCACAGCTTTTCGACAGGACAGTACCTACTCGCTACTAACCACAAACATACAGCAATGCTCAGTGGAGAAGTAAGGGTCAAGTTTCACTGGTGGGCAGTAACGCGTTTAAGTCGCTCATCTCGAAATGGTATTACGGTATGAGGCTGTTACCCTCCCCGCGTCTCACACCTTGCGCGCGTGCCCCGGGATTAAGGGGTGTCGCTTAGCGAGTTAGGTCACTTTACTGATAAGTCTGGTAACTTGTACTATGCAAAATGAAATTTGATAAGTGAATTTACTAGAGACAGGTGACAATATATAATTGTTTTTATTAATATGGTAGAATGCCGGTTACATAGTGTCAAATAAAGAAGCTTTTAAACCGTATTTAAAAAGGATTATAATAATATCTAAGTAT
The DNA here is from genome assembly GCA_018251375.1 of Calpodes ethlius. Lineage (NCBI taxonomy): Eukaryota > Metazoa > Arthropoda > Insecta > Lepidoptera > Hesperiidae > Calpodes > Calpodes ethlius. Next base: position 15,287 of record DWPA01001707.1, read on the forward strand.
GTAAGTAAGACAGTGCTCGATATATCTCATTTATGTATGTATTACATTTTGAATCGAAGATTTATTATAGATTACTAAAAAAGTTTTAAGTAATAATGAATTTGTAATAAACTTATCATAGTAACCGGTGAAACAAAATGTTAGTTATTTTTGAAACTAGCAATCAGGTAAATGTTACTTTTCCAAGAAAAATCACACCCAAAATAATTGTGTTTCATTTTTACTATTAATTTATGATTCGGTGTATGTATTAGCAAAATATTTGAATTTGGAATATTTGGTTTTTTTATTTGTATGGCATTTAGTTCTAAGAGTAACCGCTAGGGGATACGTAGGATAATTACAAAATGGATAATAAATAGAACGGAGAGTCCTCTTCTGTTTAAAGATTATATAACTCATTTGGTAATTATCTACCTCGCTGAGGTATACGGGGTTTGTTTCTTGATTGATGCTTATATTGTGAGAAATGGAAAAAGAGATTCGTTTTCGGTTTTCGTTTGTTTCAATATTGCAAGTATATATTGTCCATGATACTCGCGTCACAGGAAGTTCTATTGCAATATGAGTTTTATAATTTTATTTCGTTCATATATATTACACTGCTATTTTTGGGAACAGATTTTTTATAGTTGTTTCTTATAATAGGATTTCCTTTCATATCATATACACACTATATAATGTAATTTAGGTGTAGTCTTTATTTATTTATATATTCATGATTATATTCAGTTTTAAAAATAGACACAGATACACGTATATTTAAAGCAAAAATAAATTGATTCCTAGTCACAACTATTTTACTAGAATACCGAAGAGAGTCATATAAAAGTATATTATCTAATAATAGAACTATTTAGCACAACCCTACAAGGGCTTGCTAATATAATTGAGTCGGCTTTCAATTTGATTCGCATCCTCGTCCGGCCGAGTGTCGGTGATAATTCGCCCGAAAAATATAAAAAGGAACATCTGTCCGACATATTGGATTATGTTGCGGGCGCCCGTGTAACATACCTTTCGTAAAATTCACTAAATGCTATCAAAATGTTACTTTCATATATTTTATTTTGTTTTTCGAATGAAACAATCGTGGATAAAGTTTGTTTCGGGACGCGTAGTGTCCGTGTAAATTTTTTATTTCATTGGGACGTTCGTGCAGTCGACTTGATGTTTTGTAGGTAGATAGAGTAATCTGTTGAAGATACAAATTATTATTATCGAATAGACTTACGATATTGTTTTGAGGTCTGTGGAAAAATAATTCTATTTTTGCTTGTCTATGGATCAGATGACTAGCGTCGGATAATGACGTAAATGTCATTAAGATTAAAATGTTTTAAACTTTAAATGTTACACGGACTTATAGTTACATCGCTGTTGTCCAGTTTGATATGAGCGTGCCAGTGAATCGGGAGGTCTCCATGTCAATCACTGGCTAGGGGCAGACATTTAAGTAGCAAATAAATTATTGTTTTCAGATCGTAAGATTGTGTGCCTTATTTATGTTTTTTTCATCATTGGTAACATAACACAATTTTTACATTTCCTAGCAATGCAAGTCTTTTTACAAATTTTGAATCGCAGTATCCTAGTGTTACTTATATAAATAAAACTTCACTTGAAGAACTTAAAAAAATTGCTAATAAATACTTAAAAAAAAATTAAACCAACTTCGAAAACAAAAGTACAAAATTACAGCACAAAGTGAAAAAGAATTGAATTAAAAACTAAACTTATTTATTTATTTAATAAAAATATTATTATATGCACTGTATACTGAATTTTTAAAAGTAAATACAAATATATCGTGAAATAAACAAAGTTTAACGATGTCTACCCCTGGCATTTATTAAAGGTCAATGTCGAACAAAAAACAGTTGAACAAAGCGTTGTGTTGACAAAATGCGAATCGCCAGACAACTTGAAATTCAACATGAACAATACATACATTGAAGTAGCAATTAGTGAAGTAGAAATTCAATTGGGTTCAAATTCCTTCATCACGATTCGTAACACCATTCTCTGTTCCTTTCTGGAGACCTTTAAGATGTTCTGTTCTTCACGAATATTTTCGTTTGCATTTGGTTTGTAGTCGTTTCAAGTTCTAGATATTCTATGGCTTAGCTTTACAATGCTTTTGACGGCAACGTAACCTAGGTAGTGACCCTGACTGCGATTCCCGGCCGAGGCAGATATTAATGTGACAGATAAATATTTGTTCTCAGGTCATTGGTGTTAGTGACGTGTTATTTGTGTTGACCATGCCACCCGCGACACAGGGAATCCTACTGTGGATGTATAAGTGTGTTACCGTTTATTTTATTTTAATGATAACAATGGAAGCTGTAACTGTGAAGCTATCTAGATATTATCTTATTTTCGTGTAAACCGAATAT
>DWPA01001708.1:0-17677 GCA_018251375.1 Calpodes ethlius
TCCAGACACTTCCAATTGTATTAGAGTAGAAGCAGTATTAGTCTGATTTTTATTTAGCACACGTTCATTTTGTAGATGGCGTTTTATGTCTAAAAGTTCAACATTCTAATGCATTTATTTTCAAATATATATTCTTGTTATAATTACGTAATAATATAGAGAGAAGATGCAATACGTAACATGTGCGGGCGCAACCTGCTAATGTGTTTATAATAATTGAGGTTACTTTATTGACCTCGTCCGAGTAACTGTCATTGCGCGCCCAGCAAAGGACATGGCGCGTATCTAATAGATAAGTTAAGCCGTTAATTGAATATTAAGTTACTTACGATGGCTTGATTGATTTCGAGAATATTTAATTGATCAATAAACACTCCAATCTGTACTAGAATTAATCTGTAGCGATTAAGGTCAGCCTCTGATTAAAAAACGCCAGTAGCTAAGTTGACAGTGGCCGTTAAGGACGTTGAATATGTAAAGGATTATAATTCGGTTATTTAGTGTGTATGTATCCTATCCATATAATTTTCTTTATTGTAATAAAAATATCTTAATGTTTATTGATAAATATCTTTTTATTTAATAACAGGAATTGATTAAATTCATTTAAACCAGAAATATTTAAAGCATTAAAAGCGCTTGATAAAACTAAATATTAATATGAGGAATAATACAACATTTACAGTATATGATTTATAAACACGACAATCAATTATGTCTCTCGTTATGAAACGTGAGTGGGGCACAAGTTAAAAAAACCGTTTCCTTAAAAGTTTTAAGGAGAAGCTTTAACGAAGATGCGATCAGTAGATAATAATTGTTTTAGTGTTAACCAGTAAAGCGTGTGTTCGCTTTGGTTACAAGGATATATAACTAAGTTTGATAAAAACACGATGCCATTATAAAAAAAAAATGTACACGCCATTACATTATTTGTATAAAATATGCGTGTAGTAAATGTGAAAATTTTCTTGTAACTTTAAAATTATTATACTTCACATCTTTCCAACCTCTATACTTGGACCATAAAAATTGTTACAATTTTTATTACAATTATCAAAAAAAAAATAGGTTCATATATAATATCTATTTAAAAATGTTGCCATCATTTTTAATCAGCTTACTTTTTGTTTTTCATTCCTCGTGTTTAAGGTTTTTATGTAAAATACATTTGAGCCTTTTTATACGTGAGCTTTTTGTAACAATATCCTTTTGATACCGGCGTGGAGCTCAATCGTACGCTCTCAGCTCAGTGAACCACAAATCGGATACTGTTTAGGTCAGTTACCGTACCACTGAGTTCACAGCGAGAAGCGCTTCCGTGATTTGTCGGAAAACAATCTCACACTGCACGTATTTAACATATTCAATTTTATTAAGCCTATACTTAATATTATAAAAATACTTAATATATAAAAAGTTGTTTGTTCTTATTTCACAACGCATAACACCTGCACGCACCTTTAATTTTTAAAAAGTTATGTGCGTATTACAATTAATTTATTACTTGCTTCCGTGAAATAAACATCGTAAGGAAACCGGCACACCTAAGAGTTCTCTACAATGTTCTCAAAACTGTGTGAAGTCTTCCAAGCCGTGCTTGGCCAGCGCGGTGGACTATGGCCCGTACCCTTACATTGTTTCAGGAGACCTGAGCCCAGCAGTAGGAAAGTTATGGGTAGTGATGATGATTTGTAAGTTTGTATTTAGAATGCAACATTATTTTTTTAAGTTAATTACACTCATGCGAAGCCTGGACAGGTCGCCAGTCTTATATATACGAATTTTATCTCTTAATACGCTACACTACCCACGCTAATACAATTACAAATACACTTACATAATTACATATCATGAAAGCTTAAAACGTTTCATGTTGACATATGCGTTGGATATTTTTTATCAACGCGTTTATTTATGTATACTCGTAACAAGTCTCACTTCTTTGGCGTAATTAAGATTTCTTTTATTTAAGAAATATTACTTGAAAAAGCAAAAAATGTGAGTATCCACTACTAATATGTATATACTACTAATGTGTAGTATCCACTACTAATGTGAATAATTAATAAATATCGTTTTGTTTTGATATAGTATTTTTTTATATTGTTAAGATAATTAGGAATATAAGTTATGGTAGAACGATGTTATAACAGTTTTTTCCGTTGTCAGTATTTATATATGTAGAAAGGATGAATGAATGAGTAATTAATTATGTGTGTGTTAGGGCACACAATTTCCTCACACATTTAAATATAGTCTGATCAGTTTTCCAAACGTATCAAAGGAAGCATAATCACAATTTAAATAATGTTATAAGTATATATCTACAATCCTTGAAACAACCTCTTTCAGAGCAGTGTTTGGTGCAAGACAACTAACAGAAAAAGAAAAAACGTACTTTGAAAATATACGTAAATACGTAAACTTTATAATCTAGGTTATTAATCTATCGAAGTCGAATAGAAATAAAATGATTGTTTACATAAATTCTATCCTTTTAATAATAATGATCCAATTTTAAAAGGTTTATAATTTTTGATGCTACATTTTATTATAAAAACTGTTAATAATGTCATATAGGTGTATTCTGATTGATAGATCTGCCATTTTGCCATTACCAAACCAAACCACTCAAATTTTATCCGTATATTTCTACGTTTTCCAGATTTCCAAACGTATTTCATCAGTATACTTATTCCAAACTGACCAAACTTGGGTTTTGCTTTTACGTATCACGTAGAAGAATTTCTTGGAGTACATACAGATCAAAGTTGCCTAGTTATAACAATGGTAGTTTTAACACCCTTATTTAGTTACGCAAGAGAACCTAAAACAATGTTTTTTCATTTTGTCTGTTTGGCTGTTTATCTGTGTACGCTTATTAGTATTTTTTCATGTGATTAACACGTAAAGAACTTGTAACATAGGGTTCTGTTTAACGTAATCAAAACTTACGCGTACGAAGTCGTAGGCACAGCTTGTACCTTAATATAAAAAGTGATGCTTTTTAAATAAAATATTTATATAACTATGTAGATTATTCATCGTGGTTATTTTTTTGAATAACGTTGATAAAAAAATATTCACAGAAGCTAGACAGCGAGTTCGTAAACTTGTATTAACGCAAGTTCACTGGAAAATTACATAGACCATCATTATATGATTTATCGCCTCGATCATCAACACAAAATCACGATAATTTACGCATAATATCTGCTCGGCTCTAAATCGCTTGTAGTTTTTAAACAAATTATAGTTACTTACATATATAATATGATATTAGCATATAACAACTTAATCCTAGCTTGTAATATCTTAGCATATTATGTTAAATATTAAAATTTGAATATCATGTGTTTTATGTTAATAAGCTTATACACTGAAGTTTATACAATACATTCATTAGGCATATACAAAAAAATCTGTACCTGACCGATGTTTTTCCCGAATAATCTCAGGAATGGCTTCACTGATTTGAGTGTTTGTTTTTACTGATGTGATTCAATTAGTTTGGGTTAAAAATTGTGTTTTATTTCAATCTGGGTGTTAAAATAAACTATTAGTTATACAGTATAATGATCTGTATAAGCTTTATTAAGTATAGTAATTTAAATCTTTACTGTTTGGTCTAGTTGTCAATTTAACAATTTGTTTGATTCTGAGTTTTTTAGTAATTGTTAATTTATTTGATTAATTTCACAGTCGGTTGATTTGTCATTTATCATTAATTAAAATAATGCACAAAACATGATAAACTAAATATATAAAAGTAGTATCTGATGTCTGTTTTATATTATTAATTTTCAGAACAGCAATTAGCAATTTTTGTAATATTGTTATTTTCTCCATGAAGCGTTTTCTCAAAGACACTAAATTAATAAGTATTTTTAATCTACAATTATGTATTTACATTTTAAGTGTACGCTACTTAATTAAAACATATATAATATCCTACAATACCTAAATATAAGAATAACTAATTAAAACATTATGATGACTGAAAAAAATAACTATCCGGTTGCGATAAGTAATATGTACTCATATTAGCGAATGTAAATAAATATTGCTTAAATGTTCAGTAATTTTAATTAGCTACACGTGGTTAAATCCAGTTACCCAATTAAATTAAAGTCATTATCTATCCCGGCAGTAGTTTTATAAGCAGTTTTCTTAGCTTTATACATTGGTGTAATAATAATTATAGCGCATGCCTCACGGTGGCTTAGTGGGATTAATTAATTGTGCCAGATACGAGGAGTGGGGATAACAATGAAACATCCAACGTGTTTTCATGAGATAATCGTGTAGTTACTTGCATTTTACTATATCACATGAGAATCTCATGTATCTTTGTAACAAGAACTGAAATATAATTATTTTAATTTAATCCTTCTACAAATTAGATCTATTCATTATTCAAAAATATTCAGTTACAGTCGAAGTATACTTTGTAGATTGTGAATTTCATTTTATGAGAATATAACATTTGTTTTTTGTTATATATCTACCTACTTGTATTAATAAAAAAAATGGCAATACCCAGAATGATTATGTATATAATTAATTATTGCTATCTTTATATATTATCTATTAATAACAACCTAATTTACATATGTTTTAACATTAACTTTGACAGTAAAGATTGACATTTGATTGAAATATGACTTGAAAATGAAAGTAAAAAACATTTTATATTCATTGAAAAAATATATATACATAAATTTAACACACTTTTATACTTAGTGAATTACTGACTTTTTTAACTTATGTTCTTTGGTATCATAGATTAAAGTTATAAAATAGGTTTTTTATATTAATCTTTGAATCGCTTGTTCCATTATTTTGTATTGAGCGATTATTATCAATGCGCGTACTTTCAGGCATCGCATCGTAGACTCCTGTTACTGTATTCAGCACTGAACAATTAACGCTCAGTCTGCCGAAATATAAACAGGAACATAGGTTAAATACATCACAAACTCTCGTATTACGTGCAGCACATTACCTACAGATTATGCAGGAGACGGATCGCACACCGCTGTAATGCATTCGGACCTTATTGCAGATAACATATTCATTGCACACGGTAGTACAGTGATGTGCAACAATGTTCCACATCGACACAAAATTTCCCGTAATTAGCAATTACGTTATTTTAATAATCGCCAGACAATACTTAGGTAAACGCGCAATCTGCGATTTTGCCACGATACCAATTACTTAGAAAACGTATGCAATTAAGCGAACATTTTATGTGCAGCTATTACATAGTATCATTAAATACACGACTTAAAACTATGCATGTATAATTTAAATTTTAATATTTATTGGCCTTTGTGTAAGATGCTTTGTTTTTGTATGCCACTTCGACAGCATTCATTTATCATTTTTTCCGACGTAGGTAGACTAATGAGATTATTGGCACTAACTAAAAAAAAGTACATGGTCGTTACAAACATTAATTTATAATAGTTTAAATGATCGTTACGACCAACGAAAGTGACAATTTGATATAAAAATAATAGATAATCTATTCCATTCATTGATGTAATATTTAAATTTATCTCAAATGCAATCATTTAATAAAAAATCATTGTCATTTACTTATCTTTTTTGTATGTTTGCTTTTTCAAAATATCGATTACAACGTTAAATTGTAAAACGTGAAATTGTATCGGAGAGTAAGTCCGATAACCGTGAAGCGAAACAGATTCGCGATATTTGGAATGTCGATGTGTAATCGGATGAAAAATTATACATTTTCCGATATTTTCTAGTATCCGTTCAAGTGGACTTCAAGTTGTTACACGGCCCCTACACTCGGTTTTATGTATCGTCTTATTTTATTCGTCCGTATGAATAATTTCACATTTGAAACACAATCGGTAAATTCAAAGTTATAATCAATAAATATTAATATTCATTTATGAAATAACTGCGACCCTGCGTGTGGCTTTAACTCATTAGGGCCTAAGCCCTAGTACCTAAGTCCTAAGTCCTAGACACCTAAACCTAAGCCCTCCAAATTATTACGGAATCTCTATCACAGACTCTGCACAGACTGGTAGGGACGCAAGGGACTAAATTAATGTTCCAGAAAATTCTAAGCCGACATAGCCTTAGACATAACTACTGATGTAACGATAACATTATCGGACACCCATCTAACTAAAAATACTTCTCGAATCATTTTTTACGATTGTCACATCCCTAACTTCATTTAGATTATTTTTATATCGATCAGTAAATTGTGTTTCCATGTTTTCGCATTAAATTCGCCCTTTATATTCTAGCTCTCGGGCTACAATAAGAATATCATAATAAGGACGTGTTCCGACGTAACTCAACCACACCGCATCACAACGATGACTGCGTGGGCAGTCATTTGTGTGAATATGCATAGTTTCATTCACACGGATCACATTTTGCAGTTCACAGCCACCGTGAGGACGGTATCACGTTATAGGACAGTTAGTTGATATGGTTTATCGCCTGCTTTGTTAATAATAACTTGTTAACGTATTATGTACGTGATTTTGATATTATTTGAAATGTCTACGGTAACTTTATATATTTTAAGGAGATTTACTTTTTAAATTGTTATTTAATTAGAAAATTTACTTATAACAATATGTCGATGTTCCTAGTTAGTTCTAAATACAAAAAGCTTAAGGTTGGTGAGAGACCAAAACAAATTTATTAGAACGTTCAACTTTTTTCTCGGGGCCCGTTCAATTATCGAGCCACTGGCGTGACAGTTTTAACATTAGTGTAACCAAACAAACTGTAAGTAATCCTCTTTAGGAAAAAATAAATCCCAAAAGTCTTAAGACGAATTTTTATATTTTAAATCGAACCCAATTTCACAGCTCACATCGCCTGTCAAAAGCGACACAAAGCCGCGAACAGGAACGGTATTATGTGAGAATTCGGACTGGCCCTATTTATATCATTGATAATCTATTTATTGTGACAATAAAAACTTTTGATTTTATCAACTAAGCGCGATGAAAGAATTGTCACCTTCCTCCTGTTCTTATCGCGATGCCAAAAGTCACGGAGGAAAACGTTTTATTCAGAATTTGAACTTTATGGAATTTCATTTACGGTTCATTACGGCATGGAGTCGTGTTGCAAGTGAAGTATGCTAAGCAGCTTAGTGAAGCGATGGTGCGCGGTTGAGGTTTGGTTTGACGTTTCGTATAACGATCCAGCGATTTCGTTGCTCGGGTGGCAAAGGTACAGACGGTATCATAAATGCTAAATAAAATACCTCTTATTCTTCACTAATGATTTAATATATCGTGCTCTCAATTTAAGCAGTGAAACTATTGACGGGAATATCCTGATTGATGATAATTTCAATCAAAATTTCATTAACAGCATTTGATTGAACGTGTTAGTATACCGAGTACGTATACGTCGCCAACTGCGTCACGTTTAATTGCCCTCTATTAAAATTAGCACTTGATTCACACTGTGAGAATATCCTCACTGCACTATATATATTTCTTTGCTTTAAATTTACGGTTATTTTCACTTACACAGACATTTTTACTTTTTTCAGCTGTGTTCAAGCTTAATGAGTAATGTTTTATTACTTTAATGTACAATAACAGGTTTACGATTATACATTAATAGCTTCGTTAAATGCTTTGTCAGCCAGATTTGTGTGTAGAATAATTGCTTCAATTATTATATTTTTCACATTCTCGGTGAGTGTGTTTTTTAAATTACAATGCCAGGAGGCTCGTATTTACAGTTGCATGTAGACATTTAATTGCTGCTAGCGGATGTTGAAAACGGTAATTGAGAGGTAAACTCGCAAGATAACGCATATAGTCAGAAGATAATAACTAAAGTGCGTATTTAACTGAGTGTACAACTTTATTATTATTCCGCATTAATTCTATAAATTGCTATGAATGTGATCGCGAGTGTACTTGAGAACATGTCACCGTCAACATTGGACTATTCGGTGAGCCATTTAAAATTTGAAAAGTGAACTTAGCTTGACATTTGACAAAAAGCTGATTATGACGTCACTTTTTCTGTTCCCTCTTGTACGCTGAGAGTCCTTTCATCCAGGATTAATTTGGTCCGTTTTATAAGGGTTTACTTATCTCGAGGCGGAGTGTTACGAACGGGTTGTATTTATCGCACCCATTATACGTTTTATTATTTAATTTATTTAACGCTCGGGTTTATCGGCTTGTCTATTAAATTGTCGACGGGATAATGCGATCGAAACTCAAACATTCAATCTGAGGTATCCTAAATTGTTAATTTATATCTCCTCACGCTGATAGTATTTTATACGCTTGTTGTACAATAATGGTTTAATGGATTTCCTTACCTGATATACCTACTTATTTCGGACAGTGACGATAAAAGTAGTGTGGATGATTTTTTTTGTTTGCGTATTGCATGAACGCAGCACTAAGTTATATAACAATATAGTATAAAGATGGATTCATGTAAAAAACAATGTTTAGGATTTAGAATGTGTCTCTACGTATCGTTAAAATAAATACAGATTAATATACGTAGTGATATAACTGAAACTAAGTAGGCAAAGTAACTAAGTAATATATTAGATATCTAATATCGCTTAAAACTTTCAGCTATAAATTTTTATTACATTTAGCGATTATTTAGTAAATTGTTTATTTCGTTTTACTTATTTACGAATTAAATTACATGAAGTTATTAAGACATATTTCTGAATATAATGTAAAATCTATTAGTCTAAGCTTAGGCTGGCTGATCGTAACAAATGATTAGTAATTGTTTGATACCTAATATAGTAAGGAAATAATGTCGGTAACTTTATTATAACAAAATTATTGTGTCACAAAGGCTTAGTGCTAAAAGCATTCTCTTCCAGTCAACCTTCGGACTAAGCAGATATCAACGTAATATGACCATTATGAAAAGATATTTATGCAAAAAGAAAAACAAAAAAAGGTAAAAAATAAATAATACTAATATCTAATAATACTGAACGAATCTGTCAAAAATTTTACGAAAATTTTATGAACTTAAAAGTTTTTTTAATGTAATCTCCTAAACTCAGATCAGTCAAGCAAGAAGGTAATGTATACGAGACGTAACAACAAATTTTGTTCTTTGAGAAATTAACTTAATGAGCAGTTTTAATTACTTAGCTAGTTACAGATTACATGCGGGTAACTTCTAATTAATAAATTTTAATATGACTATGCATTATTAATAATTATGCAACGGTTGTAGATGGTAAATTGTTATCTATCCACGCCGTTGGTGCGCTTTTATTTTTTAAGCACAACAAACTTGTTCTGTCAAGACGCGCGGTCAAATTTTAATATGTATGTTTTTCTGCGTGGGTATCTTTCTTTCATAAATTAAACTAATATCAACACAGGTTTGTATCGTTATAAAAGTTTATAAGTAACAAACTGTTCTTGTTATAACAATAAATGTGAAACAAATCAGTTTAAATTAAAAAAAAATCATATCAACTTTCATACGATTTCTCAAGGAAGCATTTATATTTCTCGAAATAAAACGTTTTAAGTGTGAATCGAAGTACTCACATTGAAATCCGTTCACGGGTTTTATGCTATATATCTGGATAAACAGACAGACAATTCTAAAAAAATGTTTTTGATTTGAAACCGAAAAGATTTGTAATCGAATTTTTTTAATGTATCCAATTTATGTATATAATAAATTTTCTTTGACCTTTATAATAATATAGACAACGTTTAAAAAAATATAAATGTAAAGTACAAAAATTCAGGTGGCACCTTTGCTAAATTGTCGAATTTTTACGTAAAATAACAGTAATTGGGTTATTAATTAATATATAAAATTGGCGACTAATTAAATGTTTCTATTTAAATATTGGGACAAAGTTTTCCTTCCAATGTTGATATCTAATTGCGTGTATATTAATTAACTGTAGAAAAGTAATTGTCCCTAGTTTCTGGTAATATTATTACTATTGATACAGCAAGCTTGTCTATGCTAATTAGGAGCACGGTAAATTAGAATCTAATTAGAATAATTAATATTTGATTTAAGCTCAATTAACATTCAATACATACATTATATGTATTTATATACATACCTACAGCGGCCCAATTACTCATTAATTATCAACAAGTAGAGTTTAAAAAAATGTTTCAGTAATTAATTACCATGTAGAGTTGCTTTCTGTGTAATAAAAATGAATTATTTACACGTACCTATTAATTTTAGCATCGCATCAAAATTTAAACAGTTACATTGACGGAAAAATAAAAAGTAACTAGTTTTATTAATGCTGATACCCTCATATATATTAATACAATTATCATACAACCCATGTCGTTTAACTGAAGAACGCAATATAATGGTCCTTCGAGCTGGGTTGTTCAGCGAAATATTGATCTCCAGTCCATCAGTTTTCACACACAAATAAGACATAACTAACACCCATAACCCGTAAAAAACATTTAACTGTCACATTAATGTTTACCCCGGCCGGGAGTTGAACTCGGAGCCCGTCTCTCTGCAGATAAGCTAGGGATCATCAATTTACTCTATCTAACTTTAGAGAGCGTATGTGAACACGAAAATCAACTTATAGATTAATATAAAACTTAAAAAAAATTTTTTTTTTTTTCACATATTGTACTACATAACTTGACTATATGCTTAGACAATTAGTTTCTAAACATATGTTGGCCTAACGTGAAGCATCATAAATATATACGCGTGTGGTAATAACGTGTACTTACGGTCACCGATACGCACACAAGTATGGGAACGTGGTCTTTTTATCAATGAGAAATGACACTTAACGGTAATTATAAAAGAAATCAGGAGAAAATGTTTTTTTATATATGGCCACATTTTTGCCTTACCGACGAACCCTAAAAGGGCTTCCTCAGAATCATTACATGTTATACACATCTTTTACGGTTCCACGATCATATATATAGTTCATAACTAACTGATCTACTTTTATTCAAAAGATATATTTAAAAATTGTTAATAAAGCTATTTATTAACGCTATAGAGTCTATATATTTCTATATATATTATTTGTCTGTCTTCCTATTTAATCCCGCGAAGTAGAGTAACAGCTTAACGGGTTTTGCCAATTTCTTTGAGGTAGTATTATGGTTTGGGTAAGTTAGTACTTATTTGTGTTATTTGACAAAATAAATGTTTTATTAATGTATTCTGCTTACAACCTTTTGCAATTGCAATAAGTCAGATCCCTGAAGTGAAACCAGGACGGTGACTATTACTAAATTACTCTAATTGCAATGTTGACTTATCGTTGAATATAGGTATAATAAAAGTGTTATTAGAAACCAACTATATAGTTTTCAATACCATCTAACCCTTGTTTAATTTACAACCCTTCTGAATATACAATGGTTTGGATCCGGATTAACGATAATTTAAATTAAACATTACATTTCAACGGCTTATGCTATCACATTCGTTCTGACAATAGTGATATATGTAGTTATTTATAGACTAATAATATATTGACCTTTCACATTATTATTTTGCTGCCATTTTGTAAGACCGCATTTTGTAAGTCTTATAGATTTTTAATCTAATAAATGAATGTAACTTATTTGGACTGTATAATGAAGCACACTATATTTTTTTCATTTGTGAATATTAGTAACAATAAAGACATCACCTATAAGTTACCGGTCTAAAAGACCGAAGAGGTTATATGTTGAGATATATCAATAAAACATTTACAAGTTACCAACGTATTCTAAATAGTATAGTAACCGTATTCTAAATAGTGTTAAAATGTTTAAGTAACTTCAATGTCAAAGCTGTCCGTATTAATCAAAACGGATAGCTGTCGTTAGTTTATAGTTACATAAATTGAATGTTTTCCAACATCCGTCATACGGAATTTGTTACACTCGGTCAAATTGGAAGCGGATCGTTGAGCGCTGCGACAAAAGCTTTATTCAGGATCAAATTGCATCCTCGCCGCACCTGGCCGACTGACCTTCGCAAGGTTAATAAAATTATATCACTTTCGGACGTTTAAATCGATAACGAAACCGACTTTAGTAATAAAAATTGCTTCAAACATCAACGTTAATAGTTTTTATTACTATAGTTGTTTAGGGTTTGCACATTAAGTATTTTTGTAAAAAAAACTTGTAACTGAGAGGTGTCTAATTCAGTTATGAATCCCATCACCTACACTAATATCTTAAAGTAATGTTTTCGTTATTTTTTTTTGTCAATGAATATTTTAAATAAAGTATAAAAATAAATTATGGAGGATTCCATTTTTGAAATCGGTCAATAAAGTCAATATTGTTGAGATTTCATACGATCAGTGCGGTCTATAAAATTTTTGTTTTTATTTTTACTTTAAGTTGGATTAGATTATAAATTAGTTATATTTATAGTATCGATATGTTTTTATTGTGAATTTAATAAAGAGCCTGTTATTGAGTTAGTTTCGAACGGGCATTATGAATAAAGCCAATTGATAATATTTATAAGGTGAAGAAGAACAGAAAATGAATGAAGGAGTGGAAGATTTACTTCGCTACATTTAAATATACAAGAACAAATGAACTTATTACATTATAGATAGAGAGCTATTATATTCAGAAGTTATATTTCATTAAAATATGATGTCTTTGCCATAACCCCACTTGTTTCACAATTTAATATAACTTTTAACAACCATTAGTTGTTTTAATAATCGCTTCTGAATAAACTTGCGATGGCACCGACTTGCGTGACTGTTCATTACCGCAATTCCCAGTATTGTGAGACGAACACCGTAAATTGTCAGACTTTGATATATTTTATGAAGATTACTAGTTATTTCTGATAAAGTACTAGGTGCAACGCAAGTTCAGTAACAATGCACTATAAAACATAATGAGTGACATATGAATATTATTTTAATACAAGTGTAATGTGAAAAAAATAGAGTCTCTCTGCTATGCCCAGCCGAGCGAGACAAAGCCATATGTAAGAGCGGAAGGAATGATAAATATTAATACAATTTATCTAAGTAATAACCGAAAGCAATATGTATGGTTATATAACCACTGTCTGGATAGCAACCACTCTACAACTCCAAACCAAAATTTAAGTTTCCAAACAGCTTTAAAATTACATATGTATTTAAGACTATTATTGAAGTACAAATTTCGGTACATTTTTTTTATTTCTTTCTCTCAATAATAAATGCTACCAACATTGAAATATGTTATATTAAAATAATCTGTGAATGTTTTTAACAATTGAAGAGCGCGCCGACGTTGAAGTCTTTTCTTAGAAAGCCTGGTTATGTCTTTACTGATGTTTTAATTTACTTGCCTTTTATAATTATAATATATCAAGCCAGTAACTCTTAAAGTATACATATTAAACTAGTAACTGAGATATAAGAAACATGACCCTTACGTTCACATGTCGTAACCACACCGGAAACAGTTCATTTTTATCTGGCGGCTTACATTTTTCATACCCGATAAAACTTCTTCAAAATCACAATTACTTGCAACAAAAACAAATATTACGTTTTTATCTCTAATTAAATCCTAATTCTCCATTAAATACTTACACATAATTAAACTGTGACATTAAAAGATATTTTAATGACCAATTAAACATAACTAACGAAGTGTTAAACCTGATTTATTACCTATAAATCGCATTTTTGGTTTCAATAAACGCTATTTACCTATAAATTACAATCATATTATAATCCTAGCAGTATTTTTTCAGACTTAGCTATTCAAACATACGAAACTTGGTAATGTTGGTATGTTTTAAGTCACACTTTGCCACGGACTTTTGGTCCGTACTGGGTCACGGACTATAGGTAATCTACGCCAAAGTGCGTAAATTTTGCATTAAAGAACTAACATCAAGCATTTCGGTTCGGCTTTTAATATCCATTTTGAATAATATCCGTGCTTAATATATATAAACATAGAATAACTTAATGAACTTAGGTTCCTACTATCTATGAATATATGTTATAAAATTAGATACTCTAAGTTATTTGAAATTTTATTGATTTTCATATAAATCATACAAAACGAAATACTAGTAATCCGCACCATCTTACATAAAAAATGTTCTACAATTTTATGAACAGAATCAATTCTTCTATATTTATAAAGAAACAAAATATAATTTGGCTGCGCGGATCACAAACAAGCATAGAATGGTTGACAAAATTAGAATCGTAGTGTTCGGTCTGACATGCTAGTTTAATTAGCTACATCTCTATGCAGTCCACGTTCTATATGTGAGTATTAAAAACAGACGCAATTAAACTATCATTCGGAAGATACGTTGTTTTCTTAAAACCGTGCTAGGGGTGCACGCCGAGAACTTTTTCAACGCTTTAACAGTTGCTAAATTAGATCCACAAATAAATTAAATCAATGCTTCTCGGAGTATTCGGACACGCTCAAACTGTTTAACTTTTGAAACAGGTACATAAACCCCTTAGCTCTAATTCCGATTGTAAACAAATTGAGGTTCCAAGGTGGCAATGTTTTAGACTACTCTCCTGATGGTAAGAGAGTTCGACAGAGTGAGAGCCGGGTGGTAAGCGCATTAGGATATTTCTGTAGATAACAACCTATTGACGTGCATCAAATGAGGATTGTCGAATGAGTGAACTTCTCCAAAGATTTATAAAAGACAAACATTGCACTGACCTGGAGAATCGGTGGCGGACCTATCGGAGTCGGAATCCCTGTGCGCGCTGAGGTCCCTCGGCGCTGCGTCGAGGATATCCGTGATCATGAACCTGGTGCGCGGCGCGCGCGCGTCGCGCTCGTCGCGCTGCACGGTCATCGCCACGGCGCCGCCGGCGGAGCCGTGCCCGCCCGCGCCCGCCGCTCCTACCGCATCCAGCGCACGCGCGCGCCACCGCCCCGCGCCCGCGACCTCGCTCGCCCCCAGCTCGCTGCTGCTCCGCCGCCCGTCACCGCACACGGCACATCACACCACGAAGACTTTCTAGCTCTCGACGCCTCACTTCATTCGATCGGACACCGAATGCCGACTCTCCTCCGCACGCATCTCCACAAACCCCCGACGATCCTCGAGTCCGTTCGCAGAAACTGAACTAGAATTGTCTCGGCGATTTCACAAAGTTTGAAATTGAAGAAAAAAATTGCACTCGACTGAATGAACGACTGCGACCGAGTTCGCGCACTTTGAACCGGTTAGAGTTCGAGGGGAGGAAGTTAGGAAGTTCCGATCGGCTGTGTCGTGTTGCGCGAAGTGTCCCGTCGGGCGATGGGTCGGTGTGCACCGTGCGAGGTGTCGGAGGCGACTGAGCGTGGTGCGCGGCGGCGGCGCGGCAGGAGGCGGCGCCGGCCAATGGGCGCGGGAGGCGCGGCCGAGCGCGGCCAGTGCGGCCCAGTGCGCGCGCTCGGCTGGGGCGTGCCGCTGCCATGTTGCCTCGGGGCCGCGCTAATGCTCTTTTTGCCGACTCGCCGCCGGGAGAAAGCTCCGCGCGGATTTAAGCTTTTATACGTGGATAAAACGCTTTTATAGGAAAATAAAGCGTTTTCGCAGCGGGATATCGCGCTTTACGACGGCGTTTTACTGAAAATTGACGACACTATACACTCGTAATTGCTTCGCGTTGGCCAAATTGAGGCTAGCGTGTCGCAAATGCAAAATAATTTTAAGTTTTAAACACAAACAGTACTCGCGTATATAGTACTTGTGAGTTTGAAAGCTCCACAAGCGGTAGTTTAACATGATAACATTAAAATTTATGTATTCAACCGTAACTCGCGCGACGCAGACGCCTTCCACGACAACTACGTAACATGGTAATTTTAAATTTGGCATGAAGTTTGGCTGCTGCATAATTACCACACGTTATTACGTATATTTTTTAAGTTAAAAATTATTTCGGTCCCAATTTTTAATAGTTTACAATATCTTTATAGCAATAAGTACATCTTAGTTTGATACTTAAGTCATTAATTTTTATTAAAGAACTCTTAACATACTTGCGTGTTTCTGAAGAGAAATTAAAAAGAGATAATTAAGGCGTCTACACCTGTATGTACAGACACTAGTACTAAATTAAAAAATACATATATTTAATTCTACTTACAAAGTATGTACAAAACAATGAATAAATACATACATGATATACAGTGATTGAGATCACCCTTTGTCCATTTTACTACTTGTATTAGAAGATCCCTCTCCATAAGAATATTTGTAGATAACAAAAAATGGTTTTCATACTACTATGTATAATAATAAGTTTGTATGTATATACCTAATCATTTAATTTTAACTTTTTCATTAAGTTATAACTGCTACATAATTATAGAAGTTTTAAATAGAAAGTATGTAGTTGAAACGTAACAAATAAGATTTTAATTGATATGTTCGATAAAGCCTATCTTACATTGTATTACTGACTGACTTAACGCAACATAACTTTTGATATAATGTCGTACCCTGTATTAGATAAAACTATGAGTCCATCTGATAAATTCTCTGAATTAATTCGTGCTTATTTAAACAGGTATGACGCGTTAGCTTCTGGTTCAGGAGGGGGGTAAAGTCTCCCAATAACTATTTAGAGATCTCTATACAATGTAGAGATACAGTGTAGAGACCCCTCCTGAACCAAAAATTGGATACATATATCGTCGTTGAAGTGACAATACGTCCTAATGTTTAAAACGAAAAAACAACCTTTTAATGCAATAGAGTTAAAATTAGATTTTGCATGGACTAGTCATTTTTCTATTTGGTAATTTATATTAAATAGCAATTAAAGCTCTATGGAAATAGCTCTTATATGCGCAAGTAAATATTTACGTATTGTTTTTTGGCAATATCTCCTATTTACTGGTTCAACCGACTATTACAATTAGGAGGTATTGTCACTTCAACTACGATATGGCGGGAGAAATCACCCTAATTCTATTCCTATAAAAATACTAATGACGAATAGACATCTTACAAATAGTCGTATTTATATATCGAGTCCGTATTTATGATCTATCACAATATGGTTCAAAAGTGTAAATCTATTCAAATTGTCTTTAACAGATCGTTTTTAATGTCTCATCGTTAATGACGAATGAATAGGTTATGTTGCACTTGTAACTTGATGATTCTTTATAAAATAAAATAAAAAATTAGCTTTTCGATCTATTAGAAACTTATCATTTCAATTCGATGTCTATACCAAGGTTTGTTGATAAAGTAGTTAAATAAATAAATACATAAACGGTAACACACTCGTACCCCCGCAGAAGGATTCCTTGTGTCGCAGGTGGCATAAATATCCGCCCCGGCCGGGAATCGAACCCAGGACCCCTTACTTCGCAGGCAACGACTACCAACTAGACTACGAGGGCGTCAAAACTGAATTACCTACTTAACCTAACTTAACATTATTGCCAAATCATTCTATTGATCAAATTTATTATTATTCACCTATCCTTCATACCTATATTCAATTATATAGGTATCACGATCACAATCATTACAAGTAATTTTTAATACAAAATTGACCACCAATCACTCTGGTCCTAAACCATTTGCATCCAGCAGATAAACATGGTGTTTTTATGTCACTGTCACTGATCTAGAAATATCCATCGCTGCTTTTGCCAAAGCGTGGTTAATAAGG
>DWPA01001709.1:0-17676 GCA_018251375.1 Calpodes ethlius
AAAAGATTATATTTGTGTTAATTAAAAATAGAAAGATTATATTTTTATAATATTATATTAAGTCAGGTAATGTTAAGTCAAGGTTACCTTTAAGATTTGGGTACACGTTATTACTAATTTGATTTTGGAAAGTTATCTATTATGTAAAGTGTCTAAAAGGATCTTAGTGCGTTATGGTTCTTACCTTATTAACTACTGCCATTTCAGCTTGTAAGCCCCGAGTTTCTTCTTGACAAGTTGCAATTTGATTATTTTTGTCTTCAATAGTGCTTTCTAAGGAATTGACTTTTGTCTCTAATTCTTCAACATTTTCAGCAAGACTTTTACTTCTGAAAATTTAAAGTATGTTAGTTAATCGTAAATTGGACAATCTTATATATTATGTATACTTAGAATATATCTATTACAATTATGAGTGGTATCCGATTTCTAAATGGTCCTAAAGTCTTATAATTCGCGATTATTTTATCAGATTGCAGTAAATTGCAACTTGTGCTGCCTTTTTTGTAACTCCATTCGCATACTTTCTTATTATACCTTCAATCTATGTCATCAAAGTATATTTTACAATATTAGCAGTAGAAAAGTTTCATACTTTTTAATTTCAGCCTGCTTGAGAAGCTTTTGTTCTTCAAGCTCTCGAAGTAAAGCCTGTCTTGTAGATTCGGCTAACCGAGCTCGTTCTTCATAAAGTCCTCTTAAAGTCCGGATGTTCTGTAATTGCCGTTCATATTCTTGCCTTAGGTCTACCGACAAAATATTAGTCTCTCTGTCGGCCAAAGACTGTTCTATTTCATTGAGTTTATCTTTCAGCTGAAACAAAGATGAGATAAGAAGATTGTTCACGATGATATTGTGACGATTGTAATCGTCATATTGTGTTATATTGAATAAATTGCCTAAAATTGTGCATTGCATGATAATTTGGCGGATTGTCAAGACCCAGTGCCAACGACATATGAAAGAGCTGCGACGCTTGTGACAAATGCAGACGTTGCGTCGTAGCGGTCCCTGACCGGCAGAAGTAAGTACGGCGTCAGGTCGTTGGCTCTACATGGCATTGAAAAATTTGGGACATAATTACCAACTTCAATGAGATTAAACAGATGGGATTTATATTTTTACTCTTTATCTACAAAAAATAGAAAAATTACAGTGTTATTGCAGGTTGAAGAGAGAAGAGTAAAGATATCTATTTATTTCTCATTCGATACGCACTTACTAAAATGATGTCACGAGAAAATGAACTTCATGTACATAGTATATTTTTATATCCGCGTAATCCTTACCAAGTTGATTACCACGACGTCCAATTTTCATATTTACTACTTTTTGTTAGTCGATTAAAAGCTGAAGCTATGTAAGTAAACTTTAAATGTAATTAATATAGAGTTAGTGATCGATTAAACGAGAAACACATAACAAGTATCAATGGTAGAGATTTGTATTTAAAATGTGTATGAAAAGTAAAATCAGAATCATAATAGTTTTCATTTATGTTTTCAGTCTTATAAATAGATAAAATAAAAAATATATATTTTTAACTATTCGGTTAAATATATGATGAACAAAACTAAAACAAATGAATAAATTGTAAAATTGTAACTGGAGTGACAGTTCTGAAAATAAACTTTCCACGTAAAGGAGAACTTTTCACTAAATTATTGATGATTGATTATAATTTAATGTCAAAATTGTATTACCGTTACGAACTGTCTGCTTCAGTACATACATACTTGTTTACTTCATAATTATTGTGATTATACATTCTGTTATAAAAGGAGGGTTTTTAAATACCATACGACAATTTGAGATTTTAAAAATGGCAGCAAAGTTCATTATGCTATATGAAAGTATGTTATTAAAAAGTTTTTTATGAAATGAACTCCAAATACCGCATGTGATAGAAGATCTCTCTCATATATCTCAATCTCAAAATAGTGACGTTATTACGTTGTCTTGTCATATATATTTATGTAATACTTTATTTAAAATATTCTTACCTGACTAAGTTGTTGTTCACGAAGATTTATCATGGTCTTGCTAACAGCTATTACTTCTTTTAATGCGTTAATTTGTTTAATGGATTCCGTATTCTGGGCACTTAAATCTGCTATATCGGAGTATGCATTTTGGAGAGCATTATTTGATTCCGCTAAATCACACCGTAATCTATTATTATTAGATTTTAGTTTTTCAAACTCTTCCTTCATTTGGTTTACAACTTCAAAGAGATCACTATTTTCTGTCGAATTTAGATCTTGTGGAATCTCAATATTGTTTTTAACTAATAAATCTTGAAGAAATTTATTCTTTTCAATTAACTCTAATTTTGAGTTCCGTTCCAGCTCAAGTGCTTTTTCTAAATTTTTCTTTTCAGAACGATGACGAGCTAGTATCTCTTTTCGTTGTTCACGTTTTAGACTTAGTTGTTTTCTAAATTCGATCATTTCGTCTTCCTTTATTTTAGCGCGCGCTGCATCTTCGTCTTCGCTTATGGTGTCATGGAATTGTTCTTCAACAACTTCACTTTCATTAACGCTATCACCAGATCCATTGACTGCGTCCATTGTTGCCGTTGCACTCGAAATCGTATCAGGAAATGCGCTTCGTGCACCAGTCGAGCCAGCACTGAGGATATTCCCCATTTTGGAATACTTTTATAAACAAGTCACTTTGATATAAGTAATGAACGATATATTTTTAATAAGACAAAGGAGTGTCGACTGTTGGATCGGCATTAGTATGAGGCCGGTGTTCCCGAAATAGATCCCCCGTCAGCTCCAGACGTGTGCCGACGCTTAAAGTATGCACAGTATTGCCGAGCGAATGTTACTCTCCGACGCAGCGACGTAGCACCTCTGTCAATTATTTATTTTTACCTTGCTATTTCAGACTTAACTATTCGTTGTGAAAAATGTTGCATTCAGACTGAGGAAACGACCTTGGATATTTCATTTTCTTATGAAATATTTACGTTCGGGAAATACGAATTTTAACTGCGAAAGTGGAGTGAGAAGTATTATGATAAGGTAAAAGACTAAACAAAGCATATGAAGTGACAAGCCCTTAGTACGTATTAAATGAGAATATATTTTTCCCTCTATTTGGCGTAAGTAAGGTATGGTAGCTATCTATAAAAATATTCGTTAGAAAGTAGTCCAGTGGCTCATGTCTATCAGTTAAGAATCGGCTGAGAAAATCAACTAAAGTTAAGCGGGGAGGTAAAATGTAGTCTTCACTATTTTGTAACGACATTTTGAAAAATTAGAAAGGGTCAATTTAGTGTGCAAGAAATAATATTCGTATTGCACTTGGCACGTCTATATTGTCCGAAGTTATACACATGCAAGCGTTGTAAAACACATCGATATCGTGATTCAGGCCTAGCGTGACGTCACAGTGTGACGTATAGTGTAATGTCACCATATCATCCCTTCGCCTTCCTATTGGAGCGAACACTGATAATAATCGATATATCAAATAATGTAACAATAGATATTGATGTTTTGCTGGGCCTTGGTCGAAATGGTAATTCTGCGTTGAGTCGAGATTTAGGGGTGAGACCCCCGAAGCTTTGGGCGTGAAATGTAAGGGTACTCAAGTCATTGGTATCGTCCTATTTGTAGTACCTAACATACGTCTCTTCGATATACACTTCGATGATGTATTTATTGAAATAAGGAATAATAATAAGGAATAAATTCTTAGATGGCAATTCTTCGAGGAATACTGATATGAAAAATTATAGAATGACGTAATAGGGTAGGTCGTATTATTCGGCTTTGGAGGGTAGAGCCAAGGAGAACTATCTCACATAAAGAAATTGTTGATAAAAAGTCCAGGAATTAGTAGTGAATAATAATTCCTAAGCCCATTGAAAAGAGGCTAGAGCAGTTAAGGTACGAATATCGTCCTCCTCACCTCTTACTCACATAAATTCGACAAGTTTTGATAGTAAATACTTAATTAAATCCTTTTTCATATTTTATAAGCAAAAATTAGAATTTCTTTTTATTGTTTTATGTATTAATTATTGTTTCGGATGTAACAATAGTTTTGATGATAGTTGCAATTAATTTTCATTAGGATAATAATTATTGAAAAATTGCATTTTGGAAATCTTTTTTCGGGAACTAATACAAGATGGCACTGGTAAATCTATATTTATCTGTTTGAAAGAAAAGGCTGTGAGTTGTACAATTTATTCTTGATGTAAAATAATGTGTATAATATATGATGATTATTACTAATGATTACAGAGTATCCGTTTACACAATAATTTTGAGATAATTAACAACAGGGCATTTTACGGCTCTACATATTTATAATGCCAACGCCATATATCTATAGGCTCTACATTATGATCTGAAGTGTGTTAAAAACCACTAACATTTAAAATTTTTTTTTGTTATGAAGTTATATATTAATAGTACCTCTACTTAGTCTGTGTTATAGATCAAACATTTAAGTGACTCTGTGGTTCTGTCTAATAAACGTCTATAACGTCAATCAATCAATTTGTCTATACGTTTGTGTCTTACGGCAAGCAAGAAAAGTCTGCTTCAATAGTTTATCGAAGAAAAATTGGGAATTTCACTATACTTAGTTATTGGAATTCTATAAATGTTATTAGATTTTTACAAATCCATGCGGCGAGAAATAGTATTGGCAGATATTTCATGAAAAATCAAAAGTAAATATCGCACGTTGCGTGTCCGGATTGATTTTTATTTTATTTGTTATAATCCGTGGCTTATTGATATAAATCGCTATTTTGATAAAACACTTCGTGTGACGTGGCTAAGTTTACACTACAATTTGGATGTGGCATAATGTGATATAAATTGAACATAGAGTATGGATGAAAGCACTAAAACCTCTCCCTGTAAGGTAAAAATTGGCAATGTATTGTTTAATATAACATTTATTTCAGATACAATATAAATCTACCTTTAATTATTTTTTAATCAAGTGATGATAATATCTATATTTGAATATTGAATATTATTTCCTATTATATATATTTACCATGTGCTGATTTACGTCTGTTACTCATTCAGGTCTTTTCCATGACTGTTTAGAGAAAAAAGCAAATGGTTTAATAGTACTCTTTAATTAGTTAACTTCTTCTGAATACTCCCTTCCTCTTAACAGACAACTGCTGTGCAAACCATACTTAAACATTACTCTTGTTATCTCTTGAATTATTTATGTCACAGTTGTTTACAACTTTTTATTTTCTCTGAACTAGAAATTGTGGAATGAATAATTAATATTCCATTTTCACTTTATACACTTTCTTTTGTAAATGAATATCTTCCAGGTAGGTAAGTTGTGTTTTATACATCTCCTGTTTCAAGGTGAACTTTAGTTATAATTAATAGAATATTGGTAAGTTCCACTTGTTTTAGGAGTGCTTCTGTTATTCCTGTGAATATGATTTTGTTTCTAAGAAATGTGCACTGCTTTTCTTTCCTTATTTGCTGCATATTTTTACTTTAAATATCATTTCATGTTTAATACACTAATAAAGCTACTCTGTGAACATTATTCATTTAAAAAGGACATTCCTAATTCAAAAGTAGAAAGAATTTTTACCAGTAATAGTTTCCAAACATTCAAGTACTTGCAAAATGGAACATTATTCAGTGTAGCTAAATGTTCATAGTTAGCTTGTACATGTTAAATGTTAGATATATTATAAACCAAGTTACATATCACTCGCTTGTTCTTATTTTATTTTGTTGTTGCACCACAATGATAGGATTGTAACGATGGTGTGGATGAGAACCAGTTGCAAACAGAACTGGAGCACCTGCGACAGCACATTGCAGAGAGAGATGTCCACTTTTTAGCTCTCGAGAATGAATTCTACAAGTGCACTTCAAGGGCCAATGATTTAGAAGAGCAACTTGATACTTGGAGGGAAAAATATGAAAGGTTTGTTACTTGAAGGCATATTTTGAAATGTTAGAGTTTATCGTTTATTACTAATTTCTCTCATGTCAAACTTACGTTAGTATATATTGTAATAGTACCACCAAAATACTTGAAACAAGGCCTGTGTTTACTTGGTTACTGCTTGTTTAGTGTCTATTTGAAATGGGATTATATTTATTTGTATTTACTAAGGTGAATCCACTCACAATCTGGATGGATTGTACTGGATTATTAACATGAATAAAGTTCCTAATTTGGTCATTCATGTAAAGTTCTAACATTGTGTAAAAACTCTTCTCGCAGTTTAAATTGCGGAAAAAATAATTTGATTGTTTCATTCACAATGAAACAGTGATAGTCTAGTGGTTCAAGCTCGGAATATGTATGTTTTATATGTCTCTCTAAAGTATTCTTAAATACAGTGTGCAGGTTATATCATGATGTTTTGATTTACCAAAGCAAGTGATGATTAGTTTCCTATATTTGAAAATTAAATGTGTAAACAGGATTCAAACCCTGATTCCTCTATGTGGGAGTTCATTGATGAAATGAATCTAAATTGCATATAATTACGAATTCTGTGCCATATTTGTTACAACTATATATCCAGTTGCATTTCTTATTATTTGCAGATTATATGATTCCCATAAAAGAGTACAAAAGTTAAATCAAGTTTTGGAAGATAAGTTGTTACAAATGGTTGACAAAATGAAGAGTGAAAAGAGCCAGTTGACGAAGGATATTGCCACGTTGTCTGTACGATTGGCTGAATCTAAACATAATTATAGTATGCTGCAGAAAGAAAATGTAAGTCATATCTATATAACTTACTTAACATAGATTGGAATTTTTAGTGCAATATCACATTATTGAACTCAAACAATATATTAATTTGGATAAGACTAGCATGATATTTTAAATTTTGATGTATTATTGAATATCTCAAGTTACAATATTATAAATCCTCTGTGTAGTGGGAGGTAATGGTATAGCCATATTAAAATAATGCCTTGAAATCCTCCAAAATTATAATACTTATTCCAGCCTGTTTTTTAATGATATTGCTTGTTGAAACATAGATAACTACAGTACCTTTGTAATAGCCTATAGTTGTTTATGGATTATACTGTTGCATAGAATATAGCCACTTACCATAATATAAATGTTTAAATTTATTCTAACAATTTGAATGTTAAAGTATTTGCAACATTTTCAATGTAACAAAAAACATAAATAAATGTCAGCATTGTTATTCATAATAGAGGTGTCTGTTATTTCTCAAGAATTTTTCAATGAATATAAATAATAGGAAAGTTTTGATTACAATTACAGATAGACCTACTATTTAATTTCCACAAACTGAAAATAAATCTTATAAGTGCTATTGTAACTTATTTTCAGGAAAGGTACAAAAATGATATGAATTTAGCAATCCAGTTACTTCAGTGCAAACCAGATAATTTTGTAGCCCAGAAGTTGGACAATGTAAGTTTGGTATTGTTTTTATTTGTAATACAAAAACTAGGCATTTAGATAAATATATATGTGACTTGTTAATAAAGTGAAAGAGCCTTATATCAATAAAACTTGTCAATTTCTCAATTTCTCAATTTTCCTAAGTAGTAGTAGTTTCCTAAGTAATTACTTCCTAAGTAGAAGTAATTATATAAAAAGCTAAAGATTCTTTTAACATTATGCACCAAATAAATTTTATTTACAGCTTCCCGTAGACACACAAGCTAGAGTTTCTCAGTATGTAATGTCAAAAACTGCAAAACCGGGCAGTTTGACAACAGGAAAAATTGGGAATGATACAGACACTTTTGATGCAAGTGAATATGAGTTTAATATCTCAGCTTCCCTAATGACGAAAATTCTTGAAGATAGCATCCAAGATACTGTAACTAAACACTGTGATACTTGCACTTGTGGAAAATCACAAAATAAACCATTTTGTTACAATGAAAGTTATTACACAATATCAACTCAAACAATTCTAAGTGGAGAAATGAATCCACTTTGCCTCAATTGTAATTCTGAAATTAAATCATTACACTCCAATTATAGTATTAGAAGTGTTTCTCCACATACTATTAAGCTTGTTAATGAAAAAGTACCCATCCAAGGACCTATTTATATGGCCCAACCACCAATCGAAGAACAGAAAGAAATTGTGGAGCCTGATATTGGAATTGTTAAAACCAATGTTACTGTAATTGATTTGTTAAAACCTGCAGAATCTATTAAATTGGAACCAAATACCAAAAAAGAGCTTGAACCGAAAATAGAGGAAGAATTGTTAAAAAATAATAATTCTGTAACCATGGAACCAGCCATTCACCATAAACTTTGTGATCGTACAAAAACATCAATTTCCAGTAAGAAGAGTAGCATACAAAGTGTTACTAATGACGATTTGCTTATAAAAGAAATTCCAGTCGACATGGAAGTAAAGCCAAAAAATCAAATTCCAATAAATGATAATGTGATTGTGAATGTGAATGTTAGAAAGAATTCTCAAAGTTCTATGGCTGGCAGTCGAACGTCATCTATAGCAAAATCTACTATAAGCACCCACAAATCAAATACTCATGTAGGGCCTGGCCCCCGTTTCTGTCACTTGCGTATGCAAGCAGGATCTAAGAATATTCTGTTGGACAATGCAGAGCCAGATGTACCTCCTGTTTTATATAGAAGGCAAAGCAAGTCCAATGATAATTCTATTTTCAAAGATCTTAATGATGGTATGGATAACTTCATAGAGTTAGCTAAACCCGACGATGATATTAAAAACGACAGCAAAAATGATAATGTTGTTGTCGAAAGTACTTTAATTGACGTTCATGAGGACAATAATAACAAAGAATCTAATATTTCTACCAAAAGCACTTCCATTAATCCAATTTTATTGAATGTTTCTTCATCGCCTTTACAACCGTTAAAAACTCATAACTTTTCTAATAGCTCTGAGAACAATAATAATAATACTCAAAGTATAGGAAGTCAGCAGAATCCATCAGAGATTGATCATTTACTAAATGACTTTAATGTCGATGTTAATGTACAAAACAATAATATAGATCACACCAAGGTCGATAATAAGAAGAGCACCGTGTTTAATGCAAATGATCATCAAGAGTTAAAGATATTTAATTTCGATCGTTATGAACAAAGCAAAGTGGCAAGTCAATTTTCTAGACCCTTGAAAAAGATAGATATGTCTCAGCTGCATTCTATTGAAAATACAAAAATATCTAAAGATCTCGCTCCTCAAGGAGTATTTCCAAGTTTTGAAAAAAATCCAGAACCGCCGAAACCGTCACTGCCCGCAATAGTCAATGTTTATCCCAACCTAACTCAGACGCATTTGAAAGTGAATGAAAATAATAAGGTGTTTACGAACGAACAAAGTACGAGTTCGTTATCTAGCGATGACAGCGCTGCGTTGTTACAAAAACAACAATTACTCCGAGTTGCTGAGTGGGTTGAGAAAAACTTAGAACAACAAAACAACTTTAATGATCCATTAGAATATGACTGCACTTACAGCAATCGTGCGCTGAGAAGGGACAGCAAACTTAGTAGACTCACTGAAACTCTTAATGAACTGGCATTAAATATGCCGCATCCTGTTAGCAAATACTCAAAGTACGCTAGAGAATCTCGCAATAACTATATACATCATGCAACAGTCCCGAATAATAATCAAGATGGTTCTGTGAAAAGCAACGCACCACACGCAAAAGTTAATGTTGTGAAAGAAACAATATTTCCAGTAGAGTGCAACGATTTGCCAATTACAGAGGTTAATAATGATAGTGCACAAAGGAATACGGCCGTGGACGCACACGATTTTGATCCTGGAAAGAAATTGAAGGAAGCGTTAAAGAATAAGGGTGATAAAGAAATTTCGCCTGAAGATTTAGCGAGAATGGAGTACAATGTAAAGAAATTTCTATTGAGCGGTCCGCATTGGGTGAACCCTGGGGCTGTCGGAAGAAGTCGACGCACAAGCAGCAAAACTGAGACTGATGTTTAATTCACTATAGATATGTGTGAATAATGATAACATTCCATATTGTATTGTAGTCCTACAAGGCAGCTTCATCTGTATGGTGTAGTTTATTTGCAGTATTACTATTATGTATATTGTATATATATACATATGTATGTATATGTTGATGATGGAGAACAATCTTGCTGGAAGTGGTCAAACAGCAGCTTGTCACTAGAGCCAAAAAACTTGTATTATTTAACACAAATTACATTAACTTGATTTTTAGAATAGAGCTTTTGAATATTTTGCTACAGTTATAAATAGATCTATTGTTTTTTACCAAATTACAACAAACATTAGGTAAAAAAAATTGTCATTTTCTGTTCATCGTACAAATATGAGATCTAGATGAATCGACGTAGTATTTTTTTCTGATTCCAGCGGCAAATACAACTCATTTTCGGTATTTTAGCTACTTACAGCAAAATTGTTTTCTGTTGTCAATGTATGTATGGTATTATTAGTATTTTTTTTAATAAGTAACGTTTTTATATACACATCTGCCTTGTCAGACTAAAAATCTGTTGATGTAGGCAGCTTACATAAGATTTTAAATGAATATCTGTTTCGGAGTTTATGGCAAGTCAAATTTTTTTTTAGGTTGTAAATTGTATTGTTATATTTTATGTATATATATTTATATATATTTGGTAAATGTATATTTACCTATTTCTAGTATGAGTGGAATTGTTAATTTTAAAACATTTTCTTGCCATTAAAAGTAATGTAAAACAAAAATGTACTTTGAATTAAGATAATTGTAATCAAGAAAACACGCGGACACAAAATTCTTTGTGAATTACATAAAGTGCAAAATAATAAAATTAAAAGTGTTGGAAATATTGAAAAAAAGCTTTGAAAGTACATACCTCAAATATAAGTATAGAAGCGTATTCGTTTATTACTCGTTATTGGATCTTTAAATATTGATATTATTTTAAATGTATCGTGGCCCATGTTAGCGCAACAATTTACTTATTATAATACTGTGTATCACCTTATGTACTATTGTTATAAATTATATTGTCTAATTATTAACATTATAAAAGTTATTCCCAACGTTGCTTATTGATTCGGAACTCGTCAAAGAAAAAAATCCGTGCAATAAATATACAATTAGCTGAGTATCTTAACAGCTTTCTATTGCGTCTTTGTGTGACAACTGCATTGTCTTTAATTGTATTTCTGTTTATGAAAATACGAAGATGCTTTGCGATATTTTTTTTCTATGAATGTTTCCAATTTTTTCAAATTACTTAATATTTTTTTATAAAAAAATTGTACTAAAATTTTTAGTTAAGCTGACGGGTTCCCCCTAAGAGACTTTTTATTATAAGATTTTTCGATGTTAAATGTTGTGTTCAAAATCAATTACGTGTATGTTAGTGTCCTATGTATAAGATTTAGTGAACCTATTGTGCAGGTTACTTATAACGTATTGCGTCTAGTCTTATTTTAGATGTGTTTAAGTGTTTATGCCGTACTGTTGGAATATTATGACAAAAGCTTACTTGAACATTTTTGGAGGCTTTATAACAGGGAATTCGATTATAAAGACAGGATATTTGATTAAGTTTCCATCTTTGTAAAGTATCAATCTTAATTCAGTAGCTACTTCAGAATTATGACGACCTCTAATTGAATTTAACTGAAATAAATGTGTATTTTCAGAATAAGAATGTATGTATTTAATAATATAAATATACAATTACAAACATCAAAATAATGGAAATGAAATCCGATAAAGTAATCACATTTACAACAATTTCAACTATCATTTGAGAATAATTACATTTTGACATGATTAAGTCAAAATATAAAAAAGAAATATTAATTCAAAGTACATAGAATTTAATATATTGTATGTGATAACATTTCGATTAGGACTCACTTGTACAAAATTACGCTAGCTTCGACACGTATCAATACTTAGTGTTAAGAATAATAAGACATTCCAATAAGCTCATTATATATTACACTAAGCTGTGAAGAATAGTAAGTGCATATTGTGAACTGTTCATTTGTTACATTGTATTAACATTTAACGAATAATGGAACTTGTATCCCGATATTTAGGAGAGAAAATCTTAGAAAAAAGACATTAGTTAAATCGGCAAAAAAAAAAAGTTTTTTGTTATAATATTGCTTTTGGAATATACGAAATTGATCAAAAATTGGCCATAGAATAAAAAATAATTATATGAAACAAAAAATCTAGTTAAAGAAATTTACAAACAATAACGTTTATACATAGACAGACTCTTCTATTAATTGGAGAATACATTATGTAAATCTAAATTGTCTAATATTTTTTATTATTATTTGACATATTCATAAGTGGCAACTTTGCATTTGAAATTTTCATTTGTATTAGCTTTTGACCTATGTATATTATATATATATATATATAATACGATACTATAGTAACCTCTTAGAAGCCGCGAAACATAAGATTTATAAGCATCGTTTAATCTTTGTTAAATAACTAATACTTCTTCGAACTATCGAACCGAAATTTAAGTTTAGTTTAACCAAGCAACATTGCACAAGGACTCGGGCCAAAACAAGAAGGTAGGAAATTAGTAGCGACTAACATATTTATACATACATATTATTAAAACCTTACGGTGTTATAAGTACTTTTTATCAGGTCACATTATTGTTCTAGTATGTACAATGTAACAACTGAACAGGGGGCTTACTCCCGACCATAGACAATGAAATATTTTGTTAACAATGACGAAATTTCGAAATTCAAATTGTGTGACATAAGTCAAGGAGTCACTAGCGAGATTGAAGTTTTCGAATTTCGTTATCTTTAATAAAATGTATATTTTCTGATCTTCAATATGAAACTTATCGAATTTGATACGAATAAAAAAACTGTTACTCTTGATATTCAAGCAAGCGCGCAACTATGCGTTATAATTTGAAAAAAATATAGGTTCGGACGTAAAGTAAAGTTTGAATTGAATTTAACATCGTATTATAAACTTACTGGATTTGGGGAGTAAGCCGACAGGTTTAATGTGATTATCGTCTAACTATCGCTAATTTTCTAATCAATGAATTGTAGACAATGTAAAAATTTGTGTTGGTAAGATGACGTAAGTGAAAAAAACAAGTGAATTTTGACGTTTTTGACTTCCGTCATCGTTGACAAATAGTACATTGTCTATGCCCCGGTAATATTACTATTATTGTGATGTTCGTTAATGCACTGCATACTCATCCACACGAATTCCGTCGATTGATCAAAACTAAAAATATGATGAAGTTAATATTAAGTAGCAACTATGCTTCAGCTTACGCAACACAGTGTACAACACAGCCTTTAAAATTATAAAAGAAATAAAAAAAAATATAGTATTTACCTACTGCGTGTTTCGTGCGAAAATCTTACTTGTACTATTGATGGAGTATATTTTTTAAATAGTGTAGCTAGGATAATGAAATCATAGTTTTTATCTGTACGTAATTTTGCCAATATTTGTGTTGTACTTATATCACACTTGCACAATTTTAAAGCATTTTGTGTACTTTTTTTTACCCATAGAATTGATAAGACCGGCACATTTCATTTTAATTATAAACAGTAGGTATTGATAGTATATGTATACGTTTAAGCAAATTATGTGTTCGTTTGTTAAATTTTATCGTCTATAATTATTCCATTTGACGAATTTACTGTCGAAAAAATTTACTATTCAACTTATATGATTTTCTTTATAAAACATTATTATGTAAACCCGTTGAAAGATTTTTTCTATTTACGAAGAAGAGTAACTAAAATAATGAATATTAAGTATCCGTTATGTAATTGAATCGTTTGAACAATGCAATTTTTTTTTGATTTTATTGAAATTCAGTACTTTTTATTTATGTATTAAAGATTTAAATGTTATGCTAGGTACTTTACTTAGCTATATTATATTTTACCTAGATATACTGTTTTTTATTTATCTTTACATTTTAGACGGGTTTTATTTTTTGGTATTTTATTTAATTTATATACAGACTAGTTATGAGAAAAATATTAATTGCACAAAAATCCTTGTAGTCGCAGATGACGATTTGTATAGCACATATGATTCATCTTTGTTCTTTAAACAACGTTAATAGTAGCCTGGGCTTATTTTAACGAACAATAATCATGAGAAAAATCAGAAGAGTATTGACTGTATAGACATTGTATTTAAAGATGATTTTGCATTGTAATAGTTACCAACTTCTGTGTCTACAAATTTCTAAAAAAAACGACTACTTTTGTTATTTCTTCAGCAAATCAAGCCAAATCGCCAAACAATTGTGATACATTTTAGCTGTTTCTATCAAGTATATTTGGCAAAATGTATTCGATTAGCAATGTAACTATGTTGCCAACATTGTATTCACGGACCGAAAAAATATCGGCATGAAGCGTGTTCTTTTGGTTTTATGTATTGAATCAATTGCCAACTTGAGTCTTCCTTTTTCACATGGACTATAGAATCGTAGGAACAACAATTTTCCTATTACCAATTGTCATTGAATGGTAAAAGACTAGAGGTTAAATGATTGTTTGATATAAGCCGAGGCTACTACAAGTGTTTATTTTTTTATGTAATGAACTATATTTTGACTGACTACTAATTTTCTTCTGTTTTATATTTATTTATATGAATTGATGTGATTATTTTCAATATCTAGTACTAAGATAATAGATCTGCTTGCTGAATGTTCACTCAAACGCTAAGGCTGGTCCCGTTATGTAATAGCTTCAGCGGCGTAAATTGTAAACGTGTTTATTTATTAAATACTTGGTGAATACTGTTGTTTCTGTTTCGGCTGTTCCCTTTCAAATTCGGTAAGTTATACACTGCAAACAAAGGAATAGGTTAATTTATACTTATAATATAATAAAACCTTCGTTTTGTCCTTCTTTTTAATAATGAGGTACGTAACTGAGATTTGGTATAGATACTCGTAAAAGATGACATTGGAGAATAATTGTGCAGAAACCAAAATTTAATTATACTTAGTAAATTATAAACAAAATACGGACAAATTTAGACTTAGTTCTTATGTTTATTCTACAAATCACATTGAATTTATCATACAAAGAAATACATTCAAAATATTTGTCACATAAATTTCTTTCACGGCATTGAACCAGCTAACCATGGGTAGGGTAGTCAGGTTTACTATGGAGTTTATCAATTACGAATGAAGTCTATGTTGAAATATTATTTTAAAATTACGATAATATAGATTCGTATTGTATTGTAATTAGGGAGCAGATGTTAGAACACTAATAGGGTTGGGTTTGTTGTAGCGTGTTCGTCGGTGCGTGTAATAAGCAATCGCTAACAAACTAACAAGGAGGAAGGACTTATCGCGCATCGGAACGACATGGCCTTCGCTTTTCCAAAATCGCTTGTTCGTCTATTGTGTTGCTGGCCTTGTATCACCGACGTATTGTTCACGGCGTCTTCAAATTTTGCTTGAACATGAAATTTCACCTTGGTGATTTATAATTAACAGGCGCAATTGTGTGTTTTATCTTGTTCGGCAACCTCTTATGAGTATTGTTTGTAGAATAGCTGTTTTTATGTGAATACCCGAGTCACCTGACCTTAAGTCTTCGTCACCCGTGGATATCAGACACATCATCGAGGCGTTGCTGCCAAGAAAGCAAGTACCCTTATAAATTGGGAGCCATCCAATCCCCAGTCGGAATTAGAAGTTTGGCGTCTTATTCAAGTAAAAGCTCGGTAGTATGTAGTAGTTGAGATTCAACCGTATGTAACATTCTAGCATTAAATAGTCAATTAGAAAATATATCAGAGTACTTTAGGTACCTTTATATATATCTATAATTAGGTTTATAGGTATCTACCTCCTAAAAATTTATGTTGCAATGGCATTTTTTCAAGCGACTTGATAATGTTATTAAAACGTTTGTTTATTACTCGTACGATGAAAATATAAGAAAGCTTAGTAGACAGTTACCTACCGGCTCAATTCTGTTTTGTATAGATTGTAGGAAATTTAAAGCATAATTAAATCACATTTACACTTAAGTGATACGTGGATTGAGTAAACGTACTTATTTCTAAATTTTTGTTTAGTTATGACTCAGATCTACGAGGGAAGAATATAATAAATTAATATTTTTATTATAAATTAATATAATTAAAAATATATATATTAAGGTTCAATCACACTGTGTAGGTACCACATCATGTCAATCACACGTGCATAATTATAAAGCAATTGTATGAACCCTTACCTACCGACCAGTTCCATAGAACGGTCTAGAGGTAATCCTTCACGACTTCCGCATGAATTTCATATATGTAATGATTAAACATGAAATTAATTTTATTACTTTTGCAATGTCTCAGATGCGACTGAAATATTTCAATGGGCAACGTCCAAACCTTAGCGATGATATATCTATTTACTCTGTATTAATAATATAGGTTTTGTTTTAAATATTATCTAATCTGTGGTTCGGATTACATCAAACAAGCGAGTGATTGCCACGAGCCTTAATTTATCCACTCCACTTCTTTACGTTCATTTTGGCCTACTGTTAATATATATGTTCTTAATTATGTCCATTTTTACGAGGCTAAACTATCCGTCACAGTTGAAGCATTGATACTGAAGAACCTATATAAAGATGTAAGCTAATTATAGTGCCGTTGTAGATTAAATAAACCCTTATTTTGAAAGACTTTTCAAATTATAGTGACGCACAGAAAATCTCGAATCTTGAACACTGTAGTGAAGATGGAATCTAGGAATTATCTTGAGATAGCCAGCTAATGGAGCGTTCAAGTTATTAATTCCAAACTGCTCGTGAACACATTTCCTTCTTCACCTCAGATTTAAGAACCACCGATTTTACTACACATCTTCACAGTCAAGGTTTCTTAGGTTTGACCATCGCTTTATATTGCATGGTTGGTGTATTAGGAATCGTAATGGAATGATAATCGTTAGTTCTCCGTCAATAGAGAATGGCCGTGCGATTCGCGCCACGCGCCAGGTGGTCAGTAGCTAGCCCACAGCGAGCCCTTCCTCGTTCAGCCGTGGTATTATATTGGTATGAGCTCCAATGAATACGAGTCACGACAGGTAATTTTAGATTAAACAATCGAACAAATGTGCACACAAAAATTGCGAGTTTTAGGTTTGTAATTTTGACGTACACGATTTTTGGGGTCATGAGCCCTTTTCCTTTTTCTCTATCTTCCTCTCCTTAGTAATGCGACTGGGTCATGTAGGCTATCTACATCCTGCCTCTTCGAGAAGGGAGCCATAACAAATTATATACCATTTGCGTTGAATTCAATGTTGTTGCACCAACTTTCAACTCTATGTAGAGTTTGCATTAGAGTTATACATACATGACAGAGACAAATTATTGGGACATTTATCGCTTTTGGTTATTGTCAAGACTTTGTTTATGTAGCCTTGGTTATCCAGATGAGCTTCAATTAGCTGGATCAGGGAGCATATCAGTTTGGGTAGTGAAAGTTCTCTTAACCAACCTGTTCTTAACTTGTTCCAACCTGGAATAAAAAATTATTTCATTTTTTCATCTAGGTCATGTAAGTGGGTAGTTTTAGTAGGGATCAAATATACGGCAAAATTTAATTATCACAGGTAACGTACTAATGTACAAA
>DWPA01001710.1:0-17675 GCA_018251375.1 Calpodes ethlius
CGTGAGTATACTTGAACACACGGCGGAGAAGTCTTCGTAATGATCTCGAAGACCAATCAGCACTTGACCAGCATTCAATGGCTTCTAACCCAGTCATTGTTAAACAAGAGCTAAACTGCAGGTTAATTATGAGTTCTAGTGATGTTAATATCATAGAACCATAGATCTTATTTGCGAGAAATATAAAAACGAGTCTCGACTTGTTCCCAATTTTCGATGCGACGTGGCGCCCCGCTGTACGTAATGAGAATGTATGAGAGCGTTGACGGGTTAATATCTCACATTGTTTAGTCACTTTTACGCGAATTTTGCGTGTTCAATTTTTCTTATTTACGACTGTAGCGAGTCTTAGCTTAAGTCGAACGTAATTTGATGAAGGACGACTCAATTTGGATTTCGAGTTGGTTGTAAAAATAATACTTTTACAGAAACACAGATGAGGTATGTATACTAAATACGCGTAATAAGCAATTCGCGTTAACTTATTTCTGATACGTACGGTGTTTGTACTATTAATGGAGACTTTAGGAAAAGATTAAAGTAATTTGTTAGCTTATTAATATCATATACATGGTTTTACATATTTAAAAGTAAATTGGAATTTTAGGTATAGTATTTATAATGTATTAAAGTTATAAAAAATTATAATATTTCCTATAAAATCGATCCTTTGTTTCCATAAAACTACAGGTAAAATTCGATATATATTAAAATATAATTAGTCATTAAATTTAAATTCATTAACACGAAACTGCCATGAAACAAATTCAACTATATTTTTTCTAATAAGTTCTTCTTAATTAAAGGTCTTCGTAAATTTATATTAAACAATGTCCATCACCGGCGCAAATAGCTCACATCTGAAATCGACGTAAACAATTCTCGTTAAAAGCCGGCGACTTATTGGCGGCGCGGTGGCGGGGGGGGAGGGAGAGGCAGCTCCTCTATTGTTGGTCACGCTGAAGATAGGTGCCAATACTGTTGTCCTGATTACCTATTACAAACATTACTAACTATTATTATAATAAATAATATAATTACTGCAAATCGGTGAAAAATATCTGGCTTGATACCATTTTCTTGCTTGAATCTTACCGATACGACTCATTACGCTCCGGGTGAAGGCAAGTTCTTTATTCTCGCTTCTTTGCTGGTCGATTGTGTATCTATTGGTACAGATATTAACAGACTACGGTGACCACTCAGGTGATACGTCATTTCAATCGTCAGCTATTCGTGATCATACTCAATTTTTTAAATAGTTTTTAAAATTGTATTATTATTGAAGCTCTATTTATTTACTATGTAATACGATGTATTTAACGTTGTGACAGAAAAATTAATATTGTATTTAAAACGAAATATATTCATATAAGACAATTAAATAACTTAATACACGAAAGCATTATTAACTATACTCCGGCACCGAGACAAGCGACGGACATACAATATAATTAAGACATCGCAATTCCCCAAAATCCATGAACAAAGATGAATATAACATCTTTATGTAAATATCCTCCCCGACCGAAAGCCGAGGCCGAGACACATCGCTCGAGGGTCATTATCACTTTAAACTTTTCTTCGTCCATAAAAACATCAAAGTCAAACATCAAAGCCAGATTGAATGCCCGAAAACGTTCGAAAGGATGAAAGAAAATGATCCGCATAAAAATTGGCAGCGAACTAGTCCATCCGAAGTTCCAAATTTATCCGAACTTAGACCTCTGATCTCATTAAACCGAACAACCTGTTACATTAGAAGACAAATCGTTCGAATCAACTGGCTTAGCTCTCGTCAGAGGAATGGAGGACGCGAGGCGCATCGCAATCGGCGAGTTGCGATTCAAAGCACGCTCCGCCTCCCGTCAGAAAGACAGGTACAGTCTCAAAAAACCGAATTGATTTCTATCAGCCGAGAGCCGATATTTCACTGCCAGCTTTTTCCACGAATCGCTCGTCGAATTCCTTTGAGGAATTATTCAAATCGGGTAGTTTGATTGATCCGATAATTTTTGGAACTGTTTGCTGTGATAGCATCGCGCTGTCGCGGGTTTAGTGTTCTATAAATGTGAATAACAAACGGAAATATTATGGTTTCTTACATTTAGCTGTAAATATAGGATTTAAATAAGATCTCGTAATAAAGTCTCGTAAAGTTGTGTTTATACAAATAGCCAACAAACGAACAGCAAGTAATTATCGTCCCTCAAAGACACAATTAATTGTCAGTTAATAAGAAAAAAAAAAAGAAAAATTAATTGGCAATTCCCCTAGCCTGAAAACGGAAAGTCTTGGTTCAAGCAAGAAGAAGATAACCAGCCAGATAAAGTTAACAGAGAGATCTTTAATTTTAATATCAGAACTGTAATTTATAACAAAATAACAATATTTTTACGATAACAAATAAATAGATTATGGTAACCACCAGACATTTACACTTCATAAAGTCTAGTAACACTGTCATCTTTACGTCAAATCGAGCGTACGTTATTTGGGATAATGGTCATTAAATTACGAATTGAAATATGTTAGTAACATTGACTATAACACACAGACCCAAATAAAAAGATTAAAATAATATAATTCTAACGTTCTCCAAACTGAGCCATATATTATGTTGTCAATTGTACTTATTAGAGGATTGGAAATTACTTGAATATGATCAACAGTACTGCCATCTATGTAACTGAAATGGTATTATAAAACCGAGCGACACAATACAAGAGTCAATTACGCTACAGGATAGACCATAAAATATTATAATAATATGTATAATGTTTAAGTTTTTAATAAGTAATATATAAAGACGACTTCAAAACACTGGACCTGATATTATGTGCAGTCCTTGAAGTAAAACAAAGAGTAGACGTGAAATAAAACGTAATAATATTATTCAGTAGCCGCAAGGCACGGTGGCGGTGATGCACCGGAGGGGCGCAGTCGGTAGTGGCTCAGTAACTGGGTTGGAAACCCTAAAGGAGACGTGAACAAAAAGTCAACAACGCTGAGGGGAGATAAACTGAACATAAACAGGGTGGCCGTGGGCTTGACGCGTCAAGTGCGCTTTGTGTGTGCAAACGAGTTCTGTACTTGCGTTACTTACTATACGTCACATCTGACTTTCTCAGTTTAAATTTTCATAAAATCAAAGGATTTTTGATTCGGTTATATTTTTTTATGTGTTACCCCAAATTTGTGCCACTTATTGATACAATTTTTACAATCGCGATGATGGATTCCGTTAATAATTGAGTGAACTCCTCAAATATTATAGATATGGCATTATTTGATTTAATGTTTAAATTTTCAGCAACAATTTTGAGCGACTCTTTGAATTTTATTTCTACGGTGGTAGATATATTATTTTAATAAAATTTTAATTATTATTATAATAAGATACAAGTACTTACGATGTATAATATGCGTCGCTAATTCAATCCAATACAATTTAATATTTATTAAAATAAAATTAAACATACTTGACTCCCCACATTGCAAGCGATATGTACATACCGTCTCTATCAGTCAACTCGTTGCTGGCCAAAACAGAACCCATGCAACAATATTCAGTAAAACATTTCACGAAGTTTAACCAGATTACTTTTACATTCATATTACACTGCGGATCTCTAAAAAACACGCAAAATATTTCCAGTGCAAAAAGAATCTGCATTCTGTTTGTATGTTTCCAGTCCTTCAATGGAATTAAAAACAGTAATTAGTGGTTTTATAAAAGGCGCAACGCGCTTTTCTCATTTATCCAACCGTATGTATGTACGAGCGCCGCGGTTTGTACGGTACACAGATTGTCAGGGTTCATTCTATTATCTTTTGTAAACAGAAATCAATGTTACTTTGTATCTTTACAGTTTTATAGTTATTTTATAGTTATTGGTTATCAGATGTGCTTCGCCCGCGTGTGAGAAGAGGACAGCAATAAAAAGTTTGACTTTTCTTCTCTATCACTGGTTGCCAGACAACGCTTTGTTGTTTAATTTGGCTGAAAAATACATCGTAATGGATCTTCTCACGGAAAGGAGATGGATTTTTGGCGGTATAAAATAGCCTATGGCATTTTTCACCCTCATAACAATCTTCACATCAAAAAAAATACCATAAGGACACTCCGTTGTGCCGTAACAGGACAAACAAGCAAACACACTTGCATTTATAATATTAATTCAGAAAACTATGTTCAGATCGTACTATTCATAAAGTAAGCATGGTAGTTAAAAACGCAAGTTAAACACTTACACACTCATACCCACGCACTAGGATTCGCCATGTCGCAGGCGACACGGACAACACTAATTAGACATCCCTACCACCCATCGCAAACAAACAAACATTTATCTGTCATATAAATGTGTCCGGGTGTGAACCCGGAACATCTTGATTCGCAGACGGGGTCCTTACAACTACTAGTATAAGCAATTCATTTCTCCTACTACCATACTTTTTATTTAAAATTTCACCTAAACCAATAAGTTTGTTATCTGAATTAAAATAAAAAAATATTTTCCTATCAAAAATTTTCTCAAATCCTACTTAAATTTTTTTTCAATTCACTTGATAAGCCTCTCTCGTGACCTCTTCAAATAAACTACCTCCTAACTCTTCCATCTGTTCCGTGCCTTATCTTCAGATGCGAAAACCTTTGAAAATAATATAAAATCATTCGCTATGCGCTTTCAAGTCCACTTGGCACGTCTCCCTGGCATTACCTTTTCTTCTATTATTCTTTGAGTATTAACCCGAGACCAGAGAACGAATGAACGTTAGACAAAATGTCTGCGTCCAATTCGTCCAGAGATATATCTTATTTTAAATTTATTTAATATCGACCTAAGAAAAAGTAATTGCTGTGACTAAAATGGCGTTAGTAGACTTATATAAATGTATACTGAACCAACCCCATACAAGTCCAGTCAGTCTGTAAACGAGAAATGAAATCAAATAGTTTATTGTGGATAGCAGGTATACAAGTCTGGTTCAGTCTTAGAAATATTATCGCTACGTCCTGCCCCCGTTATGGCCGTACAATGATAATAAATATAAAGTATAAATTTTAACATTTTGTTCCCTATTGAACAGAGAAATCGGACCATTCTTATATCCGTCTTATTATTAAGAACCAGTCTTAGTGGCGCAAATTAGGAGAGGCCTGTCCAGCAGTGGACCTTTAAAGGCTGATAAATAGATAGAAATCCTTGGTTATAGTTTATTTATATTACTTTGTATCAAATGCTATTAATTAAATAGAAAATTGCACAAAATATAACTTCAAGATAGAAACTAAACAGTACTAAATATACTTTGTTAACTAAAACACAAAAATACAATTACAGCTACTACAATACGATACGAGTATAATATTTTTTTGTTAGTAATGGATGGATGACGGGTTCATGTCCTATCCATCCATCCACAATGAACCACTTACAAACCCATACTAACTCTACTACCAATTGAAATATGAACGAAAATTAGTAAACTATCCCTTGCAAAAGACGCTATCTTGCTGGAAGTGCAAAATTAAGGATTTTATTTGGCTAAAAAACTAATATTAAGATAATAATAGGTTGTCTAGAATGTTCGTGCCGAATTTCGGTCGGTAGCGCGAGACATCTGACCGAATATCACAATTATTGAAAACAAATGACACGTGTACACTGTACATATTCTAAACGAGATAATTTTGAAAAAAGTTTGGTTACAATTCGTTATTTTCGTCAATATTTAAATGAGCAGCGTTTTAATTGTCCTAAAATATCGGCACGAACTTTCCGGACAAGCCAATAACTATTAGTATATTAGTGAGTACTCATAGTTAGTATACGGTATTACTTTCGCAAAGCGCTTTAGCTAAACCCGGGCGAGTTTGAAGTGCACAAGTTATATCTGAATGGGAATCTCGCTTTGGGAGATGTTTCATATTACACATTAGCACTCTGAAATATGTTCCTGCTAGTGATGTACGTTGGGGGATATAATTATTCCGGTTTTTTTTTTTACATTTAATATTCCGCTTGGTTTTAATCTATTGTAATTGTTGTCATCTAGATTTATCTAACTTCAAACTAAGTAAGGTCAAGGTCAAATGATCCTCATGTATAAATGTTTTATGACATAGTATCATGTATATCTTATGTCCCTGCCACGCCTACGTTAACGAAATCTTCAATGGAAATGGGCGAATGCGACTCCATTCAAGAGAACATTAATGCGTTAATTATTTAACAAAATTAATGAAATCTATACATATTTTACTTCTCGTTAAATTGTGTTGATTAACACGTTAATAACCGCGTTTAACTGCCGACATATATCATTAATTTTAACGGGTTAATTAACGCTTTAGGACGCAAATGTAGCAGAGATATTAGTGTATTAGTAATATAACGTAGAATGTAACCGGCATGATATTATATGTATGTTATTTCCTGCCACGGTCTCTGCACCTCATCTAAATTTATTTCATATCATCGTTATGAGTTCAACTTGGGTTTTAGAATGAGAGGTTTTAACAAATTAAAGAAGAAGTCGTTAT
Organism: Calpodes ethlius; assembly: GCA_018251375.1. Lineage (NCBI taxonomy): Eukaryota > Metazoa > Arthropoda > Insecta > Lepidoptera > Hesperiidae > Calpodes > Calpodes ethlius. The sequence goes on from DWPA01001710.1 coordinate 6,554, forward strand.
ACAGGAAAAAAGACTTAAATAGCTTACAATAAACGTTGAATTCCAAATTACAACATACAACAATTGAGAACTGGTTGTGGCCATTGGAGTGAGATGAGTTGAGAAATAAAGATCTACACTAACTGTCCTCTTACTAACAAATTATACTGATATTCTTATTATTAGTGCCCATCCTTTATTAATTGGGTAAGATAACAGTACGATAACAAAACATCATAAGTTCTCTGTCAAATATAATTTATCCAAATGTCGTAATCTAATTATATTCATTGGTATTAACAATATTTAACAGAATAGTCCCGTACCCAGCACATCACTACTGCCCACTTAGTTTGTGGAGTGGTGAAAAGTTCTAAATGTTTCATATTCCTGCCTCTTACTGCACTCGCCAATCAGTTTCGGGGCTGTGTGCATTTAATTTAACTTAAAATAAACATGCTGCAATATTTTAGCGGTAAAGGCTATACTCGTACTAATAAATTAATATCGAGGTATATAACGAATTTCATGAGTTAAATCAACATTCACAATCTCTGTCATTAGATTGTTATTTATGGAAAGATATACTCGTGTTACGTATCAGAGGTTTAAACGGTTCTTATACTGGAGTTAAATCTAATCCACGTTTTTAATTTTCAACGTTTCTCGTATGTGTTTTTGGAAACTAATTATCGATTTGACGACCATGTAGCTTAGTTAGTAGTTACCCTGCAAAGCGAAGGGTTTCAGGTTCAATTCCAGGTAGACATATATCGGATGTTATGCGAAGGATAAATGTTTGATCTAAGGTTACGGTGATAGTGATGTCTTATTTGTGTTGTCCATGCCGCCAGCGAGACAGGGAATTCTAGTGTGCGGATATAAGTATATAAGCGTTTATTTAATATTGCTTAAGTAAAGAATTATGCAACGGAACCTACGCTAACACAGAATTACAACGTTTTAAAAAAGAACTTATTCAACTATTTTGTAGTATGATAAAGTAAACAGCACCATTTGTAGGGAGAAAAGCAATATAATAATATACATTACTATGATTGTGATTAAATTACTAATTTTTCCCATGAACATTGGTAATACTTAGCGTAGCAACGTGTTGGCGACAGAAGGAACCAAGGCATTATGATGATACAATTATTTTTGTGCCGAAAATAAAATTATGATTATTATGTGTGACTTACGTATTACGAAGATAATAGGAAACATGACAGATATAAGAACACTGACACTTCTCCACTACGACCAATTACAATAATCTATCTTTCCATAATCTCTGGATAAGACAGTAAGTAAAAATAACAACAAACACAATGACACCTAGTATTACTAGGCAACAGACTAGAGGTTAATAAATGGATAGAAACGCCCGCTAATCTTTAATAGATCATCGATTGAGTTTCCTCCAAGCTCACCTAGCAAAAATCTACTTCGCTAATAAGTTCTGCGGCTCCCCGATAAATATCGAGCCCAACTCCCATATCTTGTGGTGACTGGTAAAAAGCACAATCGTACCCCTTCATTGAACTTCTTTGAAGTCCATTCGCTTTTCTATCTATTTCAATTCCCTCATTAAGCACAATAAGAGTTCTACAATCAATTTCGACTCGAGATCCGCTGTGCTACCGCATTTGTTCTGTTCAAACCCCCTTATTTCCATAGCAGTAGAGTAGGTTTTCGGCTGGCCAGATGTAGAATTGCTTGGTATTTCACTGAGGCTGTCCATTTATTGTGGATAGCATAGATTGATGGGCGGGGCGAGCAAGGTACGTGGCTTACCGCAAAGTCAGCGTCATTTAAACCTTACGATAGATCGTGTCGTTAATTAATGTTTTAATATGAACAAATAATAAGTGTATTGACTTAACTCGGGATTAATTTTATTGTAAGTGATACCACTTCAAAATATTCGTACCATTTTCTTTAATTCTATTTGACTTCACTGTGATATTCAGATATACTCTTTTACTGCAAAGGCATGCTAAATAGAAATATTACTATGGATAATTGGCTACCTTCAATTTGACTAACTTTTGTTGAAACCCTCAAAATGATAGCAGGATCAAACCCTAATTCTGTTTGAGTAAATCTGATTATTGTCTGTTGTGTTGAATTAAATTCACTGTTTAACTATGTCATTGTACCTCATCAGTATCAGTAATAACTGATGATGTTAGATTCCAAAATATCTGAATCGTGTCGTGACATATAAAAGTCCTATGCGTTAGCAAAGCTCACGAGTTGCAAGTTAACTTGATATATAGAAAGTGCTGGAAAGAATCCTAGGTGGAACTAGGGACAGGGTGACAGTAATCTGGGACGCTGATACTTTGGGGCTCATTTGCGTGCATTTAGCGTGGATAGTAGCACCGTAAGTAACCTTAAAATAGAAATCCTAAATTCTCAGATATTGGTTTTAACTAAGCTAAAAGTGGTAGAACCGATGTACGGTTCGCTCGAAGCGGTTCCGCCGCTTCAGGAATTTCTCCCAAATAACAATTAAATTTAAGCAAATTATATTTAAGCAAATGTGTATCGATCTGAAGAGTTGGTTGCTGGTTACACTCATACAAGAGGCGATCAATCCTCAGGGATAGCTATGCATATCTGGCCAACTTCGTGTAACAAATTATTAACGATTACATATTTCCTATACGAGCAACCTACACTAATAGTCACAATTGTCTAGAATTTTCTTACTAACGAATAATATTACATACCAATATTCTTCGTAACACCTAATACTAATAGGACTTTTAACTAACTTCAGTCCTATTCAAGGTTTGCCACAGATTTATACGCAGGAAATGTTGGCACTGAAAACTGTCTTGCTATTCTTATCACATAAAAATGCTATCTAATATAAGTTTTGGTCTTTATAAGTTACGAGGTTTAGAACGAACTTCACCCGAAAGCTTCTACAAGGCTTAAAGGTTACATAATATATACTGAACGATTAAAAGCAGGACCGACGCCGTAATATGCTTTACCTAGCACGGAAGCAGTTAAATTACCCCGCACATCTATCCAAGTAAATTACGATCAACTCAATCCTGAGATTAAAAACAAACTTAAATATTCCGACATTTCTTATCGATAGGAAACAAATGTCTTACATTTTATCACTAATAGTCTCTCTAAGTTTCTAATCTTATCCCTAGGTTCGATAATCTCATACAATGAACATAAATTCCATAAAATGTCTTAATAATAACTCTAAGTTCAGTAACCGCACTTTTATACCTTCAGTAAGTCAAGAGTTAATATTTTTCAAAGTTTATCTCAGAAAATTCCATTCACATCCAATTTATTATGAGAGCAAAAAGCTGTAATAATAATTGTCACTCCGTTCACTCCATCATTTTAACAGGCAATCCTGGCATCGCTCCTAAAATGAGTGCAATTAGGAGAAGCCGGCAAATTTAAAAATACGCCTCTTCGTTTTGGCTCCATTACAAAAAATGTATAATAACAATTCTACTCGTAACAATAACTATTAACACTACACTTTGAGAATAATCCACGTACACGGTTACACATGCGGCTGTGCGAAAGGATATATATTTGTTGTGTGCCTTGACGCATTGGAATAAGGCTGGTTTTGGGTTGTATCGATGTTTGTTGGGGGGTAAGTGTAAGCTTGTGGTCAAACTTGCAGAGTTGGCGGGGTTGCCAGCTATGGGGCGGTCACTGGAGAATTGTTTAGTTGACCGTCTCGGTACTGTTTGAGAATTAAACCGATGTATTGCGTACATTGCTGCATTTTATAGGTGTTAAAATATATCACTGAAATATTCTTGCATTTCGTTGTCAAAGAAATTTTAATTAACACCATTAACAAAGTTAAACAGACTATCAACTGTCTATGATTAAAAAAATATCTGGTTCAACAAATATCACTTTATATTATTAAGTACGTGAATAACAGTGACGTCACAAAATTATCACATATGAAGTTCCAATTTTTAAGACGATTTTGAAAGAATTTCCCCGAAGTAGAATATACATTTTAACGAAGTAACTATTGGCATTAACTTAAAACCAACACTACTGTATCATCCAGACTCAAACCTTTTTGCTTAATCCCCAATTACGTAAGTCCGAGACTAGCGCAATGAATAATTTCAAGTTTCGTATTTTAATAAAGTAGAAAGTTCATTTACAATTTTGCATAGAGATAGAGCTTTGAGAAGTTCCTTTAATACTATTTTGTAGCAAGTTCCCACGAATACGAGTAACCTCTTATTACTTAACCCAGTTTCATTAACGGAGTACCGTGTGCGGCAGTTTCAGACAAGTTAAGTAAATTAATATGGCAGTAACGCACGCTTCTTGTGAATCAAAAGGCTTTTCGTCTTTCAGTGTTGTCAATTTTGTTTACAGTCAGATGAAACAGCGTTCTTATGTAGTTTGTGCCTCGGATTGAGCGAGTTGCACACGTAACTTTTTAGATGACTAGAATGTTTAATCACATAACCGTAAATTGCCTTTTTATTGAAAGGGATGTAAACTTCTAAATGTTGTTAATAATGTAATTAAAGCATTTTATTTTCTTGTCTATTCGGCTTTGAGGAGTGTAATTTTATGTGCAAAGACAATTTTTTTTTTTATTTCCAAGAGAGAAAAATATGATTTCTAATTGCGAATTATTTATTTAAGATAATTTTCTCAAGTTGTTAACTAAATTCATATAATAAAATGGATATTATGTTGGAAACGCACTTTTCCTAATCGGTGGTAAAATTAAAAAAAAGGTCATAAGTGTATTGGTGATATGAATAAATAATTCTGAATTTGAAATTTGAATATGCTGTCGTGTTAATATTATAATCAAGTTTATATTAACTCGTTTATTACGGCCAACAATTTGGAGAACTTGGCCTTATTACCATCTCCTTTGACAAACTTGAGGCGACGTGCGACACGTTAGCCTCATTAGCTTCACGACACTGTCCACATATTATATTCAAAATATTTACGTCTAATTTACTATGTGCCGCCTTTTGTGTCTGATATAATCATCTTTCTCAGTTATGAGACACAATTTGAAGAGAAGAGACGTGTGAAATGCAGCGATGCATTAAAGCGTTGAATCAAGCAATCTGCATGAAAAAGTAATAGGTTTACGATTTTTTTACCAACCAGAAAAAGAGCAGGGCTGCCAACTTAAAGTTGGAGCAACCAAATTTTTTTTATATATTTTTTTCGATTAAATGTGTTTTATTGTTGAAGGAGAGTAACAGTTGCAAGCAACTACTGATAAAGCCTTCTAAATTTAAATTAAGGAAGCCATGTGCCATTGACACAAGTAATATTCCAAAAGAAATACGTGAAAAAATTTCATGGTTTCAGATAGGCAAAGTAACTTGTACAATAAATCCGTCTTTATTAAACTGAATGATACAGAGATTAGTTAAATCCAATATTAAAGAACCATTTTCATTCGTTATTCATTACAATACACCAAAATAATATCCTATATATTCATAGGACATAGTAATCTAAAATATTATAGAACGAAATAAACCAGCAATGGACACGGGCCATTTCGATATCATCGAGTTTCACCTTAGGTACAATCAAATGATGCGTCCGAAGCGCCAATTTCGCCAATTCACGCCGGCATATTGGAGTGCGGTTCTCCTTTTTTATGCAATGAATATGCATTGCTGGTTGCCGGTGCCATTACCGAGGACTTTGGCTACAAACTAATTAACTAAACAAAGTTAAGTTACAACGCAAAGTTGAATAATATTATGATTTTCAACACAATTCTTCGTGTAACTGACTCATTGACAGACGGTTTGTGCCAACATTTAAACAGTGATTTATAGATCATTTTCACAGTCTGATGATAATACATTTTTCACGTGCACACTACATAGAAAAACTAGAGATGCGTCGTTGTTAAATTCTGTTTCCGCGAATGCCACTTGGCTAGTACATACCTATTAGTAATGTAGTAAACCTACTTGACGTGTGAATATATCATAAGAATTACCCGGTGAATTTTAAATTCCGGTAATCCCCTAGCGCGTAATGAGCAATAGCTCTGCCTGAAAAAGAAATGGTCCAGGGTTCGATTCTCCAGAAAAGCAAACATTGTGCCAGGTTAGATTTTTCTTGAGTCGTGAGTATTTGTGCTGTATGTATCGATGCCACATGAAAAAAAATTCAACCAGTGAATCAATGAAAGTTGTCTATTTTAAAGAAAGGGCTTCCATCAACCATTGAGTGCAAGGAATCTAGCTTAAGCTGTTTTTAAGGCTAAGAATTGTGGTAGAATTTTCTTTTCACAGACGGCAGCATTCATTTTATCCTTACATTACTGGACATATCGAAAATTATTTAATATTGTGTGATGTATAGCGATCACATGCGAGAAACTAAAGTCTAACCCTCAGCTCACGTCACAGGAACACATGCCTCATGACTGCTGGTTTTCAGCGTGGACTTTTCATAAGCATTTAATAAACTAACATTAGTGTTAATACCTACACCCAAATACACTTTAATTAACCCGTTAAAATTACATTTATCTACATTAATGACGTTCTATACAAAAAATAATTTCCCGTTAATTAGTCAATGAGCGAACTAAACAGTTAGCCACATCTACGTAATTATAGCTACAGTAGCTTAGCGAGGGGGGGAAGCAAGGTGGGGGTACATGTCCCAAACGCTATTTCAAAGGGGTGCCAAATGTCGACAAATATCATATGGTTTTTGAATAGTGTTGACGCTAAAGATCTTAACGCCACTGCATAGTTAACGCGTGTATTAACGCGTGAATATAGTAGTCACAATATTACAGTTTTAATCCAGTTCACTCTGTTCGGCCTTGGCTAAGATGGTTCGGTTTGTGGTTTGGTACTCTCCTATTAACTAGAACGTAGTGATGAGAATAAATCTATTTACACTTCCATGAATCGAACTAGGCACCCACCCAACGTTATAACTGGTAGTAATACAAAATTCTTAACCAATGACTGACACACACTTCACACATTCGTGTAACAATATTTCACCTAACTCTGACTCATCATTACTACGCGCCATCATTACTGACGGCTAGGGGAACAACGATAATTATTACGCGCGGACATTTTCGTCTTGTTATTTCGTTCTCTTAAATCGGTTATGTGCCTGTGTATATGTTGTTTTTTTATTTGTTTTTTTTTTTTGCATTATATTGTTAATCGATGTAGTAATATCCAAATATGTCCAGTTGAAAGTTGAAGAATTATCGCCCCCATCATATTTGAGTGAATTCAAGTTAATGGATTTTTATATTTATGATTAATTGTTTTTAAAATCACCAATAATAAGTACTAAATAAAAAAATATATACGAAAATCTAATTACATGAAATCTTTCGTATGAGTATATGTTTTTAAGTAAAATAAGAACATTGAACATAAGATGTATGGCCCGAGTGCCGGGAGCTTTTTCGCTAAGCCTAAATCGTGAAATGAAAAAATGCTATCGAAAACTTGGGTATTTTTATTTATTTATATTTATGTCATACTTACAAATATAAGATAGACAAAAAGGCCAAACTTATTGCCTAAGGGCATTGTCCACCAGTCAAACCTAAGTGGATGTAGAAATCAAACAGCAGATGCTAAAACAGCATAATAATGAATACCATTACTAAAATGTACTGCATTTGTTATATATAAATATTACATTGTACACGGCACTGCAATACAATGCTAATTACATAATTAATATTAATAAATATTCCATTTTTTTTTATTTAATTGTCTATGTCCATTAATCAAATAAACAATTCCCGTTTACAACAAAACTCATTGTTACCACACTCAAAAGCTTCCGCAAGACACGCGCGAGCTTAAACGTGCAATTAGTCATAACCTGTAATAATTTACAACCACAAAATAGATTATTTACGAACTACTTCGGTTTTTATGTCATCCGTAACACAGCGTGATTAGTAAAAGCTCTTTCCTGCTTTGACGATTCGATTTTTTTCCGAATCGTAATTTAAATCGATTCGTTTTAATGTACCACATATATTTTTATGACAATATTAACAGATTCTAGAATCGTAAAAAATGACGATTACGTCATAAAAATACGAGTTATGAAATGTCACAATCACATCATATTAAATAACAATTTGGTTTAAATACGTGAATATTGATTCATCTTTACCGAATGATTATTTATACAGAACCGTAAAAAAGTCGTCAGTGTTGAAAAACGTATCTTTAGATATATAAACTATTAGATGTTGCCCGCGGATTAAAAGGTTGTCAATTCCTTTCTATTCCTGGTTGCTAGGCAACGCTTTGTTGTTAGACACTACAATTAGGTTAAAATATACATCGTTTGGATCTTTCCACAGAAATCAGATGTTTATTCGCGGTAAAAAGTAGCCTATAGTACTCTTCGTCTTTCCATCTATCTCCAAACCAAAAATCCACCGTATACCATATAATACCTTAGCGACGTTCCGTTGAGCCGTGAAAGAAGGACAAACAATCAAACACACATTCGCATTTATATATATGGATAAGGTTGTATGGTTCATTTTTATCAGTTTGTATGTTTCATTTGGCACAGCTTGACCTCCCTGTCTCCAATTTTTTTCTTTTATTTATTGGGTAATCCAACATCGTTTTCACAGTCACTTCTTGTAACTATTACTTAAATTCTATGGTCAAAATGATTACACAATTATATTATTGATTAAACCATGCCTCAAAGCATTTGTGTATGTTATCGATGCTTGTGTCTGTGTGATGTGTTATTATTACACTAGATAATATATCATATACACTTCATAATTAAGATCAAACATCTTAAAAAATTAAACGTAAACGCTAAACGCTAACACACTTATACCCCGCAGTAAGATTACGTCGCTAACACCCATCACGAATCGAACCCAGGACTCCTCGCTTCGCAGGCAGGGTCACTACCAACTAGGCTAGGCAAAACATAATACCAACTTCATTTATTATTACATCGTATGAACGCCTTTAAATGTTTTATGCCTTTTACAGCGCCCTTGAGGGTGTTAATGGGCACGAGAGAGCGATATCATCCACTAAGAAGGACTGTTTCATGGATAGCGGTCTATAGGTCTCTTCTCTTGTGTTTGAAACGATCAGAAACATACACGACTATACAGTTGTTTTCAAAAACACTTTTGTAATTTTTTTGTTATACAGTGAAAATAATAAATATAACAAACCCGCCTGTTTAAATATGAAAAGGTAAAAATAAGTTGAAAAGAAATTTTTTTAATAGTTTTTGGTAAAAAACACGGTCGAAGCCATGAAATACAATACATTGATTATGATTTCTATTTAGATAAAAAATCTTCAATAAAAGGAAATAAACAGTTATAATTATTAGTTTTTAATTGCAATATTTGGCTCAAAAACATTGCAAAATAAATAAAAAATTGTAAAAAAATCGGCAACTTGTAACATTGACGTACATCAATATTACATTAGTATAACATCCTACAAGCCGTGTTTCAAACTAATTCACCGTGTCGACTTGACTAGACATTTATTATTAAAACGTACATTGTAATAGGATCAATAAACCAGCTACAGCCAACGTTAAGGACGGCCCGTAATTCAGTTGATGACGAATAAATGTGTTATCGGATTAATATGTTTGTGAATTGAATGTGTCCAATTTACCCCCGACACAGGGAATCTTACGGGGTCAATTGTGTGTGTCCACTCCCGACACACAATTCATATGGGGGTGTTTGTGTGTATCATTGTTTTTTTTTTGTGTTATTCAATTTTTGTTAGTTAGTTAGGAAAAATGTTACAAGCTGAATTACGACGGCCTCGTCTTTGCTTTAGTTCTGATGGTGATACATTTTTATAAGAAATATGACCTGATACCAGTTTGGGTGGGCTTCAGGCGAGACAAATCTTCAATGGTGAACTGCACGGTTGATCAGTTTTGAGCAAAATAAACGCACGTCTGTTATATTTTTGTTTATTCTGTTTCATATGGCACTTACACATTTTAAATGATCATCAGTACGAATGTAAGCAACGTAACCGACTCATAGACGACTAGGCATATTATTAACATGTTTTATGCCAACGAGCATAGCTTCGCTGGTAATATCCCTCACTATGCTATGAGATGGGGTCTTTCAAGACGCGGATCCATCACTGTGTTACTGGCTGACACCGCGTTAGTGACGCCCCTGGTGTTGCTAACGTGTATGGACGACGGTGATCACTCACCATCGCATCTGCTGGTGAATGAATCGTCCGTCTGCCCGTATGTCTGCTTAAAGCATAAAAACGTCACCAAAATGCATTTTAACTGTCTCACCGACGTTACAACTGAAGCAGCTAGTTCCAAACCAAAACAGTAACTCCTATTTTAATCCTAAAGTGAGAAACATTTAGAACGTTTTTACGACACCCTCGCAGACGGCGCGGGACGTCTGAAACCGTTCTAATCAAAAGTTATAGGGCCTAAAATCGTAAAAGTTTGCCCACTTGTAAACTTTAAGGTAGTAAGGGAGAGATTCTAAAACCACAGTATTAGAGTTCGTTAGACCTTTGTCCGAACGAAACTCGTGGGCCAAAGTGCACTCGGAATTTAAATTTTCAAAATGGCCGTTTCAAGATGGCGGGTCAGTTTGAATTAATTTAAAAGTTTGGACTTGGCGTTTTGAACTTAAAGGCTTAGATTAGTGTTTTGGAAAAAAAGTTTGAATAAAAATTCATTTTTTTATTCTTGAACCTGGGTTTATGTAGTAAAACTTCATGGATAAATTGCATAAGTATAAATATTGAGCATTGAGCAAGAAATAAAGTCATAAAGTTGAATCCAATGTCTGAACAAGAGCGTGCGTTATAAAATTTTACTACAGTACGGGTACTCACGATAGATATATACTATACATCGATAGGTATCCACCCATGCATGGAACGTGCAGTATCAAAAATAATATTAAAAATTCTGATATTTACTATACATAATATTTAAAACACACGTAATAGGTTTAAAGACTTTATTCTCATACGAAACAATGTTTCATTTACAATGAGATCCTTATATTTAACTACAAGTACACTTTTCCACTGGTGCATTAATAAAAAGTACATAA
>DWPA01001711.1:0-17672 GCA_018251375.1 Calpodes ethlius
ATAATTCGAGTGTTATAGATTTTTAGACAACCTAAGCCATTCGATAATTCAACGACCCAATGACTATGATATTGACAACTATGTATGTACGTCATTGGTAATACCCGAGAGAAAGATAAATGTAAGATAAAATTGTACAACCATAAAGATAAAATGATGTAACATTATCAAACTTATCAAACAAACACTCCATTAAAATAATATTGAAAACAAATGAAAGCGGAGTGGTACAACCTTGACTAACATTTAGCTGCAACTATAACCGATAATATTCTAGATAGGTATAAATATAGACTTAAAATAAACAGTGTCTAAACAGTAGGTTAAATGGATATAGGACTAGATTTAAAAATGTATTCGAAGTTACGTGTAGACGCGACATTGAGTCATACATTTACAAATTTTAAAAATCATACGTCACTTAAACAGTAGGAGCATTTTATATTTGAAGCATTATTTTTGTATAAAATATATAGTACAATAATTTATAATAATAACGTGGGAATATGCAGCTAGTCTTCGTTTTAAATTACTTATTCATGTTACTGTAAATGTCTCTTCATATAAACTATTATAAAAAAATATATATATTTCATTATGTATACATTTAAGTAATGCATTCATATAAAATAATCCCAAAACAAAACTTTTCTTTGCTAAAAAAATTAAAAAAAATGACGTCCTATCTGTTATACTGATTACTATTAAGAAATATAGTGTACAGAAATAATGCTAATGTAATCTTAATTTAGACCAGCTAACCCACCCAGATTACACTACAAATGTATATTGAAACACTAACGAATATTTAGAAATATTTGACACAATTTAAAAAAAAACTCTTGAGTCTTGACACAACAGTGTAAACAGAAGCATCTAGAACTAATAATCTTCGTGTTCATTTGTAATAATTTGAATTAAAACTTAGTAACAAAGTCATATTAAACAAGTATGAAGTTTGTATGTGGAAGTATAACTTTAAATAATTTAAAACGTAGACCAGTAGCAAATTATGACATACGTTTAAATCCGTTTGATTTGTCGAATCATTATTATAAACTCATATAGGTACTTCGATTATATTTGTGCTTCTCTTTACTTACATATTCTTCTGGACACACTTTGGCCTTTAAATCATAGATAAGAAAACATTATTTTACGTATTTATCTTTACGTAAATAATAAAGAAAAACTGATCAAATTTAAGTCGTTACATTCGATAATATAAATTTAAATATCAATAAGTAATTTTATAAATGATTTAGTTCATTTAAACAAAATAAAGAAATGAATTATGATAAAATTAAATAGTTTTAAGGGACGATAAACGATAAAAGCAATCACTATGAGTATCAAGAAATATGATATAATTATATAGAAGTTCTGCGGATAACCAATAATTTTGAATCCCACTCGAACTTCTCAACCCGAAGCGACATCTATAACGGCTTATAATTGGCCCTAATGCATACAGACCAATTATAACATGGATATACAATGTACTTCGTTTACAACACTGCGACAACTAAACACGTTGCTTAAAAGATTCCTATACTAATTTGAATACTTCCTTCGTTTTTACTTTCGTACGGTAATATTGCTTTCGACACACAAATAATGGTTTGTCATTAAATACAAATATAAAAATAAATATGTGCCACTTTAGACATAGCTTCTTTGTTTATGCATTTGCAATTAATACTACTTAAGGAAATTATTATATCTACGTGTATAAAATTGTTACTCTTATTACATTTCACCTGAACAATTATTGACTACACCTGCAAAGTAACGTTAAATACTTTATTGGCTAACGCATAAATCTACCCGGGTATATGTACATAAAACTTTGGTATATTCCTCGAATATTTTGATGAAATCCTCATTACTTATAACTTCACCGAATATACTACAAATTAAACTAAAAACACCAATTATTTTAGATTTCCATTTTAGGCATTAAATAGATAATTAAAATGATGGAAAGGCCAACACGCTATGAAATAAATTATAAGGAAGCAAAGTAATAAAGGTTGTTGAAGTATCAACATTTGTAATAGACACTTAATATTTAAAAATAACTTGCAACATATAGTATCGTATCGGAGATGATATCTAGTAGGTATCTATAGCTGAAATAATTAAAGTAATAACGATAGTGTGTTGGCTCATTAAAAAATTATATTAAATCAAAAAGGTACGCTGTACACGACACCCGTCAAATGGGCATTGGCCTATTGAAAGATATTGATGTTCCAAATGTGTTAGGTAAATTTATGATGAATAATGAAATTTTAAACACGACGACGTGATAAATATAAATATGCAGATATAATATCAATAAAGATATATTCAATTCGAAAAAAAAATCTTTCAATTAAATAAACACAAAACTCGAAGAACATACCAAAGCTCCTACAAAGTAAAACTCAATACGACTAGCTTAGCAATAAAATCGTGAAGAATATCCAAATTTAAAAATAATCAAAGAAACGTTTGGATTATTCTGCAACGCAATATAATACTATCATAAATAGGTTATAATGATAACTAGCATATATATATCGTAAATTAATGCATAAACCTACGCAGACTTCCTCGTTATGACTACATAAATTGACAAAACTTAGAAATTTCGGGTGCGTTTATAATGTCACTGATTACGGAACATCGCACCCGTTTATACAGATGACTGTATTTATAGTCTGTCAATAAATAAGATGAAAATATCAAAAAATGTTTTACTTTACTCACTATTATTTACATTATTTAGTAATGTACTAAATTATGTATATTCGCCTCATTACGGGAATAGCTTGCACGCCACACAACAAGATGTTCCATTGAAGGAACGCATTTATAAAAATATTTACCATATCACGGTCCTATGCGAAGAATACCACCAAAATACAACCAATAGCATTAATATAACGACAACCGAAAATAATTTGACATTTATAACAAAATCATACGAACTTATTTCTTTAACAAACGATGCTATTTAGAAACAGAAATACGACAAAGTTGACAATAAAATGTGACATAAAATCATTCCCGTAAAAGGCACGCAGACATGGCATAGCCACATATAGACAGCTTACTTACGGATCGTACTCATATATATTACAGAATATACATAGAAAACCATTGTAATAGGTTGTCTGGAAATTTCGTGCCGATTTTCAATAGGTAGCGCAAGAGATCCGACTGAATATCTCAGAATGATTGAAAACAAATGACATGTGTGCATAAACAAAAGAAAGAGATCGCTTCAGTCATATTTAGAAAAAAGTTTGGTAACGATTCGGTAATTTCATCTTTATTTCAATGAGCGTTTTAGTTGTCCTAAAAATCGGCACAAACTTTCCACACAACCCAATAACTTCAGATACAACAAGTACGTTACTGGTGGGTAATTATCACATTCAACACGGTAGCCTCGAGAAGCACCTTAACTACAATTTACACATTTTAAACCTGACGAGAACAAAAATCTGAAGCCGAGAACTAGAGAACATTTAATTAACAGCTTAAATAATTCAGTAATAGATAAATCGGACCTCTGCTGAATGAACCGTCTGAGAAGTGCATAATGACATCTTGTCGTTTAATGTTCTCGATATTTGAGCAGATATCACAAATATAAACCCACTAGTTTTTTGATATTGATTATACTCCTGTTTAAAACTGGTTACTGGTATTTATGTACTGCACTGGCCACTTGCACTTAATATAATTAGATTAATAAAAATAATAAATGAACATCAAATTAGAATTCAAGGTTGTTATACACCTATTTAACATTTAAATAAGTAATTTGACAGGCCATTGTCTCAATCAAATTCAATTTCGCCCATTACTCCTCCAAGCCAATTAGACGAAGGTTGGAAATCGGTCTCCCCGCTTCAGACCCCGCCATCATCTTAATATAGTTCGCAAAACTCACCGTCATTAATTTCAGTTTAGTTTTCGTTAGATTCCTTTTTTGATAAACTTTTTAGTAGGTAATTCAGTGATATTTTTACGAAAGAGTTTCAGAATAAAAATGTATTTTTAAAACACTTATAATTAAGCAAATAACTTAGTCTTGTCATTAACGTGACTATTTACATACAAAGCCATACATCGTTGAACATAAAGTAAATCACGACACGTTGCATTCAACTAACTGGCTTGACCGGGTTAACAGACAAATAATCAATAATCACAACTTAGAAAGAGTTTGATAAACATCATCATTTACAGCCGTTCTATTAGACAATAGACAAAATGTCTGATAAATTGAACGCGTAGTCATTCAAAATGGATCCAACCCAAAAAGCAGCCTTTTTTTAGTTATACCACATGTCATCTCAACAACTTTGGTGTATGCAAAAAATATTCAAGCTGCATGGTACGTTTTTGCTCATGAAATGTTTAAATGAAATTTAAAGACAAGCTATAGTCTCGTTATTTTAATTCAATAATTTTACTAAAAGGCTTATTTATCTCAAAAGTTAGTTTTTGTGGTTAGAACTATTTTGCATAACTACGTCCACTTCTCTAAACCCTGGAAGCTAAAAATATTGTTTTAGCTTGGGTATTGGATACGTTGTCTCATACGTTAACAAAAGGAGATGAACGTGAGTCAAAATATTTCAATAACTTATTGTACGAAGACAGATGAAGGTTATAAATAATGTATAATCAAAAAAGTTCTCGGCGGCTACTATTACACTTTATAAAGTTGAGATAAAGGTAGGTTGATAACAAACCCATTTAAAATTTACTTTCTATTCAAATTTAAGTTACTAAAAATTAAAACCAATTTAAAATCATATTTTAATTATTAATAGAAAATATCGCTTCATTCATCCATCGAATTCAAACCAATTCCAAATTATTGAACCTTGCTGAACAATGGAGAAGGCAATGGCACTAAGCTCTCTTTCGATCTTGTTAAACTTCTTCAAAATTCTTCCGTTTTCATTCTTCTCTCTTCTTTCATGTAAGATAACACATCAATAAAGCCTTAAGTGTTTGAATGATGTTTTGCAGCTATTTACATTAAAAAATAATCAATTTTCAAAGTTTTTGTTCCCATCAATCTACCTTTACCACGACGACCAACAGCTGTATGCATCGAGGATAAAATAGCATAAAGGTACATTAAATCACCCATGTATCGGTCATGTCTATATATTGTTTCCTATTAGTATCCTATATCTTTGGTGAAGATAGGTTGCATACTTTGAGACACATTTAATTCGAATGTCTGTTGTTTTAATTCGTTTTAATTAGGTAAATATTGGCGTAGATTGTTTCGCCATTTGAATACATGAGTGATATTTAAAAATGTACCCTAATACAATACGGTTAGAGATCATGCGGCTAGGCGGCAAGTGCGAATATTACAGTCACCATGAACGATAAGTTTGTCCTCCACCATTTAACAATACATATCTATGTACAAATTTCTCACTAAAACGTCAGTTACAATATTTTTACAATTTTACAATTTCATCCATTCAATTTGTGCTTTGTTAACAACCAACTATATTTATGGAATACTTGGTTGCGGCACAATTTTTGGAATACTCATTTGGCCATTTGAATAACGCGCAATATGTTATTAACTTTATGCATAGTTTTCACAGCCTCATTATTTCATTGCAGTAGAGAACCGAAAACTTTCATAATACAGGCACGGTAGATGAAGAATAAACTGACCGTCAACGTGACACATTTAATATTAAAACATTACACCACGGTACCAATAGCACTGCTGAAACGCAGCGCCCATGAAAAATTTAAAACTACATAATTTATACAACTTTCATTATTGCAACGGCAGTGATCAATCGACAAAAAGCATATTTCCCACCTCAAACCTAACCCATGTAAAAGTCCGATGAATAAAAAACAGCGTACGAGTGCCAATCCATAAGTACTGGTACCGTGTCGGCTAAGGTCACAAAATTTGCCTTATCTAGGCAGTTGCGGCTCGGCGGCAGGAAGGGGCGGGCGCAGGGCGCACGGGGCAGAGGGGCGGCGGCGGCGGGGACGCCCTGGCCGCGCGCCGTCATACTCCATCCAGCTGCCGCACACGAACGTCCTGGGACGCACACATGTCCGGCGCGAACGGCAAACACGTAAAATATGCACACGCTGCACACTCGTACGCCGGCGCCGCGTAAAACAGCGCTATCAACGCACATAACATCCCCCCTGCCGACACCAAACACACCCACACCAAAACAATCTTTCGCCGTCTGTCGTACGGTCCAAATGTTATGAACGGCAGCAGCGCGTAAGATAACAGGAAACCGAAAACAAAACCGAACACGTGCGCGAAATTGTCGATCCACGGCAATAGGCCCAAGAGAAACAGGGCGAAAGCTATTCCGACCAGTTTGAAGAGGGCCCGCCTTGGATGCCTCAAAAGCGGCCACGCTCCGATGACTTCTACTATTAAACTAGCCAGAAGACCGAAGTGCGATCCCGCTGGGCCGACCTGAAAATAATAAAGCGTTATTATATTCTTTGAACATTTTAGACAAAGAAAGAATAAATAGTCAAAGGTTAGTCAAAATGGGACCAAATAACAATAAGACCAGTCTTAAAAGATATTTCTTCACAATAGGCTCCATTCCGAATACATATTTTAAGGGAAATATCCGAATCTAAGATTTATTTGCATCTCTGTAATAGAATGCAAATTATAAATCAATACAAATTAAACTAAAATATGAAAATAATTTTGTTTAGGATTACCAACATTTAGGACCAACCTTGTAATTCTGTAGTAATTCCATCAAATCTTTCCATATAAATAAAATATCGCATCTTCTGTAAGTGTGTGTGGGTAAATAAATCTACAAAACTATAATTTCATACTTTATATTTAATAAAAATAAAGATATGACACCTTACCTCCGCTCTATAAGGTTCGAAAATAGCTGATGCCATGTTCCCTGCAACACCACTCCCCAGGTATATAACAGCTAATCTGACGGGACCGGCCATCTTCTCCAGATCCCTCATGAAAAGCCATTGAAGCGCGAGCGTTGCAGCCAGATGTAACAACCCCGCGTGAACAAACAAAGACGTCCATGCTCGGTACAATTGGTCAGGACGTCTTCTCCTCATGAACGGTAACATACCACATACGTCATCAAGACAGGAAACCTGAAATTTCAAATACAAAAATTATACCAATTCTAATTTAACTTGAATTTAGCAAACCAGTCCACAAAAAGTTCTCATTGGAAGATCAAATCCTAGAGAAAAATTGCCTAATAAGTCAGTTGTAATAAAATTTAACTGGTTATCTATAAATTTACTCTAAATGGTTATTAAATCGAAAAACAATTGAATTCCCAATTAAACAAATACCTGAGAACATAACGACGCTTCTTCATGGAAGTAACCCTTAACAAAGTCACAGTGTTCCCTTGTCGTGATGACGCACTGTCCGTGAACACCTATGCAACATGGATGGCCAATGACCTCACAAGCCATGTGCTCAGCAGCATGGCCGGCTCGACCCGCCGCAGCAGAACCATCGAGAACTGATTTGCGACAGATCGGCCATTTTGTGATGTCGTCGGGCCATTCGTGCGGTGCTATCGAACGTGGCGCTTCGCAGAACCTGTAAATTGGATTTGATGTAATTTTTTTTTAATTCACGTTTTCTGGTTCCAAATTTCTAATTACACCTTGTGTCATATTTTTACACAATTTTTGCATCATCATATAATTAATAATGTAATTTGAAAATTATATTAACGCCTTTGTAGTTCGATCAAAACATATTGAATAAAGAAAAATAACAAACTGAAACAAACACAACCCAAAATTCAATAAATTCTAAGCAAGGAATTAAAGAAAAACAAAAGAAAAATTTGCTTTTAACAACAATAATCATAATAAAATGTTACTCACTTTGGATCTAAACCACACACGGACCCTGATATTCGCCCTCCAGGACCTGATTCCCCGGAAGACCATTTCTTCCACGTCGATATTGTGTTCTAAAAACAACGTCATAATTTAATATATAACACAGGTAATAAAGTTATCTCTGAGAATACAATCACCGCTTTGTCAATATCCAGATAACACACGTTGCTACCTATCACTATAAAACTTACCTTTGGTATTAATCCTCTTATCTGTGCAGCGTGGAACAAACATAAAATATTATAATGATCATAATTATAATTCTACAACATTAAATATAATTTCCTTCATACCACGGGATAACAGTGGTATAACAGTTTAATTATTAACAATAATAATGTATTATAATGGCGATGGGAATGACAACGTTTGTTTTGATTTTGTTTTAAGTCAAAAGCCACGAGATGCAACGCTCAAAGCGAATCCGCTTTAAAAATCAAGCGTCAGCGTATTAATTTAAATACATATATGTTTGACCTCATAAAGCCACTTGAATTACTCTGCAAATTAGAGTAATATTACTTAAATTTGCTTGCGAATTGACACTGACATGACCTTTTCAGTCAACAAAAAACCTCCGGAAGGGTCTTTTATTCGATGCCTATATTGTGATATTTAAGACGGAAGGGGAGGTCTGTCAAAATTTACATATGGTATTACGGTGTAAATAAATTGAATAAAAACTTATAGTAATCGTTAAAATTAACAAAGTTAAATAGCCTATCATGTTACTATGAACCTACTTATAGGACATAATAATATAGTATGGTAAAAACACGTGCCTAAAAAATTTGTACGTGTTATTTAGAACTTTAATACATAAAAGAAATCCTTGTTCCAAAAACATCTGAATAAACTTCACATTATTGTGTATTAACATAACTAGGTCTCACCGAACAATCTGCTTTTGATGACTGCACACAACCCGAATCATCATTTCGTATGCAACACGCTGTATCCCGTTCTCTTCTCGCTGATGCCGCTATTGCCCGCGCTATTCGTGCGTCCTTCCTCATGCATGGAGCAAACTTTGCCCCTAAATGTATAAGATCCGCGGCTCTTGGCCCCAACCAAAATGACGCTGGTTCCTCCCATTCCACCTGGATAAACAATTATAAATTATTTAGTTGCTTAAAAATTCTTTAAAGAATACGGCAAAAAATTAGTGAAACTTATTAATATCAAAGGAATAAAGACGAACTTAATGCTAAAAGAATTTTCTACCAGATCACCTTTGAGAAGTTCAGAAAATCAACAATGTTGATTTTCTTATAGTACAGTTAAAAAAGAGATATGTGACGAAAATTTGATGTAAAGAAATGATGATGGATGAAAGTTTCAAATATTACAACAAGCAATAACATTCCAGAATCGAATTAATAACTGAACGTAATAATAACTTTTGCATTAGGTGTTTTATTATGCTGTAATAATATGTATAATTCTTTATTTTCTTAACCGCTCTAAACTTATATATAAACCGCAAAGGCTTTACAAAACTTTAAGCTCCAAACATAATGCGATTACTTGAAATGAATAATATATTTGGAGCCTGGTTCTCAAAGGTACAAAACCACAAGGACCTTGTGTATACGACACACACTTTTCTTTGCGGTCAGTTGTTCGAGAGGTAACTGTAACTTCTAGAACGACGAAGCGACAAGCTAAGATATATTTTAGGATGATTTTCGAATATCCAATTAATATTCAAGAGGAGAAAATAAATTAATACGCTTTTAAAAACATAAACAACTAAAGACTACACAAAGATATTAAATGAAGTCGTCACATTATAACTTGACGTTTACAACTGTTGTATAATAACTTAAAATATTAATTTCCAATATTTTTTCAGATTACGTAAAATTGCCTTTAATTGATGAATCTGGTGAAAATGGAATATGAGAATTACTATCGACAAAATCTCACTTTATCAAAAAAATTAAATAATGCTTCGCCACCATGACACATCAAGAACTGATAATGTTAACGAAATAAACGCATAATCGCTTTCGACTTGCAAATTTTATGGAAATATAAATGGTAGTACAAGTTCCTAAAAGATAGCGGACGACTTACAAAGCAGCAAAAAGTAGACAAAAGGGACCCACAAAGCTCATGTGACCCACATTTCCCTCATTAATACTCTTACTTTGTAGCGTGTTACATGTGTCGGAGCTTTTCGCCGTCACACCTAATTACTATTACTAATGATGTGACACAACTATGTCAAACATGAAGATACTGTTACCGCTCAATCTAATCGGATAGATTCTGGTTAAATATATTCTACATTTTTCAATAATTATTTTAGATTCACATTTAAAATGTTCACATTTTCATACCTATGCTAGCGGGTGACGTGTTACAACAAAAAATATAATCATTACAGAGAATTTCGATGAAAGAACATCATTAAAAATGTTAAGTAATTCATTACTGTTGGATTTCGATCATAAGGCAAGCTTTAATGGAAGTCTAATAAAGTACATGCTGTACGAGGCGATTCATGAATTACTATTTCATCATCATGGTCGTATAAAAACAAATCTTAATATATGTATATTGATGGAGTATAGGCACTTAACACGAAAAAAAAGAAGTGAAATATCTATCATAAATCTAATTTCAAAAAAAGTACATCCATGTAGTATTGATACTTTCTTTTACGCTTGTATTATACGTATATTACGCCATTTCAAAACTGAAAAGTAAGACGTCATAAATCTTGAAATTTAAGTTGGCACTACCTTAGCAGCTTTAAATAACGAAAACCTTGTCAGTATAAAAGCTTAGCATCATAATATAACACGGTTTAAAATCTCCAACAAAGAAATGGATTCAAGAGCCGGCAATATTACTCCCCAAAGGTAGTCACCCTAATATTGCCGGGACTAAATTCGTATTATGTATGAGTCCGCCAAAAGTAGAATCCTGTTACGTAACAGCGAAATAAGCCGACGATGAGCGCCTGGAGTATTTTCAGTCGACGCAATCACTTCCATTTATGTCGACGTGCGCAATAAAGGTGTAAATTTTCCCTGATGGAATTTGAGATGGATGACGCGAAAAGAAATACAAAAAATACGAGCTGAAAGACGACAATTTCAAGAAACAGAGAAACGATCATAGAAATGCCTTGGAGCTTTAATTTATTACGAAAAAGAATAAACTCAAGTGGCGCTTGGTAGATTTTTAACCTTGTTTCCGTTCCTAATTCGTTCGTAATTTCATACTTTCCAGTTTAAAAGAATTTTTATTCGTCGTCGTTTTATTCATCATTCGGTTATTTAATATTACGAGTTGGTGAGGTGTACAGCTTATTTTATTATCTGTGGACAATCTTACATTTGTGTTAACTTATATGCCACAAACATAGTGAAATTATTCTTTTTCACATGTCCTATATTACTAAAGTACTATACAAATCAATCGCATCGTTCAATATTTTATAAATAAGTATTTGTGTAGAACTCATTATCACATAATCTATCATTGATAATCTCATCATCATTGCAAAAATCGTTAATCAAATCACATATATTTGCTATTACAAAACAACTAATATACCAATAATGACACGCTATCCATCACCATCAATCACCATTATTATAATGTCACACAAAGTAAGAATATTATCCTATCCTGAAATATACTGCAAAAAGATGTGACAAAATTGAACCATAAAAGTATTAAATGGGGTAAAAACTGTAAACGACCCGATAAAACAATATTTTAAGTCTTTACTGTGTGTTTTCAAGGGGATATTGTTGAAGTAATGTACCTACAAAATGTTATGATTAAGACGCAAGATATATTGTCTTTTCACGATGAGTTTATGAAGAAATAACATTGAGTTCACATGATTCATACTTGTTACACTAATAACTTCATAAATATCATCTTGCTCGAATGAGCTTGAATACGCTCTATGCGAGAGTAGTCTGAATTTAGGCTCCGTACCTAATAGGACCATTCAACCTATTATCGATCCACTACACGGCACTGGTATTTCTTCGTCATTGAGATGGTCACTGTACAACGCATTTTTTATGAGATAAGAATAGAAAACGATCTTGAAGTGCATCTCCTGCCGTCCAGTAAAATCTGCGACACATCAAATAGGACATGAAAAGGGACTGTAGCTAGTAAGTCTTATGAGCTACAGTCCCTTTTCTTGTCCTATTTAATACTAATTAGATGTTAATAAGAATATCAGTTTATTATTATTTGAAAGTCAGAGAATATGAACGTTAAGACTGTGTTTAAGTTTTCTAAAGTCCTCCGACGAGGTTTAACGACTGCTATCAAACAATAATGATCGGAATTGACATCTCAACTTGTAAAAAACGCTGGAACACTCAAGAATTGAAACTACCCACACTTACTTATTTAAAGCCTGACCGCGCCCAAAGCTGCTTATCGCGGGCTATTTATGTTTTACAGTCACAGACAGTGGTCTAAATCAACAGTTTTTATTGAGAGCTCTTTAATGGATAGAAAATTCTAAAAGTCTTGAACGCTTAAGTGCATTAAAACAGCAAAGCTGGCCATTATGGTTTTCTAAGTGAAATAGAAATAGGGGAGTACGGAGCGACTTTTGACAATACAATGCTTTACCCCTGTACCAAGGTTTCCTTATATAGGTAAGTGCTCAATAGATAGTATAGTGTAGTAGACATAGATATTTTGGCGTAGACAGTGGTCAAACATCTTCAAGTGAAAGCCAACTTCGGCTCCTGCAGTATGTCCCTGTGATGCACTGTGTAGAACAACTAAAGTTATGGCTGTAAGTTCCTCCCGTAAGAGGGAACTGGGTTTCGTATACAACCCAGATTAATTCCAACATACAAAAGTACTCATGTATGGTTGTAAATTATATACACCTTAGAATAATAACGTTTTGAACCGCAATAGTCGTATGTAATGTGTCACAATTTTAGGGAAGCCTTCAAAGACGACCTTGGTAAGAAAAAATGGTCCCAAAAAATGTTTGCCTCGTTTTCTTTATATTTATTTATCAAGTACTACTTACTATTGTGAGAAAATACATGTTTTGATTAAGATAAAGAAAATGTTTTTATATATTTGGTCCAGTTGTTTATGTTAAAGTGGAATAGATGGTTTGTAATAGCGCAAACGTAAGTAACACAACATGGTAATAATAAACTAATCGTCTAGGCGTTATAAGTCTATGGTTATTTCGTTTAGCTAGGTATAACTATTCTTCAAAAATCGACGATGAAAAGTTTTATTCGTGTTTCCGTTGAGGCTTCTAAGAGACTCACTTTACCAGGCGCCCCTCGCTTCTTTTTTAGCCAATAACGTTTGCGTTTGATATAACTAAGGGTCAATAACAATATGTAAATTATTATCCGATGAATTTTCTGCTCGTTTGTCGATTTATATAAACAAATGACTCACCTGTTGTAAACTAAGGCTCTTAACAAGAACTTGTCCCGAATGCGTGTGCCTGCCGAAGCCGACGGGGCCGAACCCGTAGCACAGCAGGGACAGCAGCAGCACCAGGGTTTGCACCGTGCTCACCCACCACGTGAAGTACGGCCGGTAGTCCGTCAGCTCGTCCAACTGGCGGGCCACCTCCTCTTGGTTCGTCACCGATTTTCTTAGTGATCGCCTGGAAGAATCAATACAGAAGAGATATTAGTAACTACGGAGAAAACAAAAGAAGGATTATAATGACGTCTGAACTGCTTATCATAATTAATTTCATTAATTATATTAATTATTGATTAAACAATACATATATAGTTACTATGGAACCGAGGCTTCGTAAAACAGGCAATTTTGTATTGCTTACGAGAAACATTAGAAATTCCTGTATATGAACAAGTAAGTGTAAAAAAAAACAATAACTTCGTAATTTTTATTAATTACTTTTTAATTTTTAAACTTATGGAAACCACCTTTCATTCTACCATCGTTTCTGAAAAGTCTCTTATCATAGTGGAAAAGAAACTGTAAATGCGATTAACCACTGAAAGAGATGAAATCGCGCGTTCACGAAGCCCTATTACATAGCTACAAAGAGTAACCTCCCTTACATGGAGACCTATTAGTTCTCCATATTGATTTTTATGTAGGTATCGTAAGAAAATGTAGTTAATACCTTGAATTTCATATACATAGATATCGAATAATGTCGATATTTTTTTTTTCTTTTGTAACATGAATTTTCAAAATCGTAACAACTTCAATAATTAAAATCTAACAAGCCATTTCAATTCACAAAGCGTGGCAAAAAATTAAGAATACATCCACTTAAAAACATAATCCTCTTTTTGACGCAAGGGGTAAAAAGCCAGAAGATTGACTAACACCAACTGCGCTTATTCAAAACTCATCAACACTGACATGGATTCAACTCCGATCGACCATGAACCCAACGGCTAACACACCCGCTAGCTACAGATAACGCGAGGGCGGTGGATTTAAGCTCGCTAGACTGTACTTAATGCGGTAGCCGATAGGCTATAGAGCAATTAACGAGCCCGAATAATTTCATTCTAAGAATGGATTATTTTTGACGTAACCAACTTTATTAATCACTTCGTGCTTAATAGCACCGACACGATACTTATGGCAATAAGCACATATGTATCCTAACGCGATAGCACGCTATTTAACGCACTGATCGACACAAATTAAGAATATTTTTTATAGAATTCCATGAATATAGCCAAGATTTAAAATTAACGTTTTAATTAATATGCATCGGAACGCATTAACATTAAAACAAATGTGGCGAGGACATAAAAATTCATACAATCCAACATAAACCCCTTCTCATTTTTTTAGTCCGTCAAGTTTTGCAAAATGTTAAAATAATTTTAACATTTGCTTGGGATATAACGTCTCCCACGATAGCAGAAACAAAGTTACTTCTAATAAACGTTGTTTCAATGTTACGTTTTTACTAAATGTTAAAATAATTTTAACATATGCTTAGGATATGTTCACTACCACGACTGATAGGACAGCAGAAACAAAGTTGTTTCTAGTAAGCATTGTTTCAATGTTACATTTTTACTAGTTGTTAAAATAATTTTAACATATGCTTGTGACTGATAATTCACCAGCAAAGTTACTTATAGTAAAAGCATTGCTTCAATGCTACGTTTTACTACTTACGTTTACTAGGTAACTTACATCACTAAAACTTTCTCGACTTATATTGGAGTTGGTATGAAAAACCACATTTCCTAAAGCTGTCACTTCCAAAGTTTGGCGAGGCGCGGCTAACAGCTTAGTAAATACACTCGTCAATAAGAAACGCTGCGGGCATTAGATATTATGAGAGGAAATCGGCGTACACCGGGCCATAAATAATACTCGTGTCGCGTCCATTAGATATTTAATTCAAAAAGCCATTACGAAAAGTTTTAAATGCGCGTTCTGGTAAACAGGAGTGATATATTATTACCGCAGGTGAAATACGCTCGCAGAAAACCATTCGTTTCTGAACGAACTGTATTGAAACATGAATAGGGTAATTCTTTTTGCATTGCGTAATTTATGTGATTTGTAATATAGTGAGTTTGTGAGTTAAACGTTGGATGACGTATATACTTAGTTATTATGTTTTTTTGCGTAGATATTAACTAACTAACGTTACTTACGAGTAACGTTGCACTGTACAGTACTACATATGCAAAATCGACAGGATAGTAAATGAGATTGCTTCCGAAGTTGGGAAGTCGTTAAGCAAGTCATAGTTACGAGTTCAAAGTTAACTAAATGACTGTGGAGGCACTAAGCTCACTCACCGAAGCTATTCGACAACTACAACGAGATAATTACAAATAATTGGTCATTGTTTCATTAGGTTTAGTAAGAACCGGCATACCCGCTTTCGGGAAAAATAACTTTTACCTACTTGCAGAGATAATGCAATCACATTCCATGACACGGCATACTATCTATTAATTTATAAATTATATCAATAACCTTTAGTTTCATCAATATTTTATAAATACATAAATTTAGTGTTTATATACTTTCTTTAACTTATTCGATAGTGGCATTTCGATAATTATAATACAGTAATACTTCAGCAATTCTGAGCCTCCTCAGTAATGAAGGAAACCCCTTGTTCAGTAGTAAGCCATTACTGAGTAAAAAGAAATAGTATGGCATTCATTTAAGATATATTGAATCGTGCAAATAACATATCCGATTAAAAAACCTCGTATATTTTAAACACATACAGGCACTTAAATTTTATACATTTGTATTGACTCCCCGTATGGTAACCCCTCAGTCGCTTTAACACAATTTTGCAGTAAATTACTTAAATGATGCCATTTTGTTGTTCATTTTATACACGTGTAATAAATTAATGTAATTATTAACAACCTATAAAAATTCTAAGCCACTTCTTACTAATATACATAGCTATACATTTAATAATCATAAAATGGTTATAAAATTTTATGCAATTACTGAATTCAAATCGTGACAAGAAACAGTTGCGTGTGTCTACAGCCACACACATACATATCTATGTATAATAATTATCTTTACATCTATACTAATATTATAAATTCGAAAGTGTGTTGTTTATATGTTTGTTTGTGAATTTTTTGTTTGTCCTTCTTTCACGGCATAACAGAGCGTCTCACGGTATTATTTTTCGTGTGGACATAGTTTGAAGGATGAAGAGTGCAATGGGCTTCTTTTCACCGTGAAAAACATCTCATTTTCGTAGAAACATCCATTAAGAAACATTTCAGTCAAAAGTTAACACAAATAGTTTTAACAACAAATCGCCTGGCAACTAATTATAGAAAGGAATCGACAACCTTTATACCGCTGTACTTTATATACACGAGGGGGAAAGCCGCGAGTTACATCTATTTGCGTATATTTAAAAAATATTTATTTCTAGTTTTAACATGTCCAAAATTGTGCATGCATGTCATTTTAAGTACCATATTTAAGTCTTAACACTTTATTTACGCGCTAACAATAACACAACGGAGATATGAACCACAGTTTAGCGCGCTAATGACTCCGTTAATTGCCCCTATAATTAATAGGAAGTAAAATATAAAAACATAGCTCACTTTTCTTAGATTATGAGTGCTGATTTTTATGTGCGGCGGCAGTAATTTCTGCTACAAGCTTTTGTCTAGTGCCTGATGACGGTTAATTGCAACAAAGTTTTATCGTCGTATAGTTATCGTCTATTGTTACCATTAACTTGAACAAAGCGGCAGAAATTAATGACCTCTTAATCAATGCTTCTAATTTTGAAATTTAATGGACTATTATAATTATATAAAAATTACAAAGAATTTAAAAATATTCCTTTCACAGTCTCTACAGTAATCATGAGTCGTCATCATCCTCATCATCATCATCATCATAACCCCTGACTGTCCCACTGCTGGGCCGGGATCTTCTCACACAATGTGAGGAATACATGTGATAGTCCACCACGCTGCCCAAGTACGGATTGGCTGACTCGGGTGTGCAGGTTTCCTCACGATGTTATTCTTCACCGAAACAAATGATAATTAACTTGTAATACGCACATAAAATTAGAGGTGCGTGTAGGAATCAAACTCACGCCCTCACGTTCAGGAAACCAAAATTCGAACTACTAGGCTATCATTTATTTTTTCATTTCATGAGTACTCAATCACGAGCGTTGTTTTGCTATTCATATAACTATAGATAACAAAACATACTACAGACAGATGTATTAA
>DWPA01001712.1:0-17662 GCA_018251375.1 Calpodes ethlius
TTATTTGTGTTGTCCATACCATCCGCGACACAGGGAATCCTTCTGCAGGGGTTAGTGTGTTAGCGTTTAAACCCAATAATGAAAAAACATGCCAGTATTTATTAAACATATAAGTTCAACAACCCCAAATTCAATATAACATATATTGCTTCCATATCTACTCGCATCCTAGTTCTATGGAAATTCAAATTTTGAACGTTAGAATTGCGTATGCGTTTTCAACTAAATTAAATAATAATTTTAATACTGCATTAATATTATCAAGTGTCATTCGCGAGATAAGTTAATTCACTTAGTCATTTATATTGACTATCTACAGAAACTTTATAAACATTGTGTTACCGACACCATATTACAGGGTGACATTTCACATATTGATAGTTATAATTACGATATTTGATTATTCATGAAATATGTTACTTAAAATAAATTCATAATTTTAGATATCAATATTTGAATATGTCCCCTACTGATTGCACTTTAATTGTATTGTTCAACAGTCATACAGCCCAAGTAGCTGGCCATGATCAAATTCAAATATAAAAGTTTGCCCTTAAAAGTTATAATGAAAACTATATTTTAAAATATATATTTTAATCAATATGCAAAATATATTTTGAGAATCATTATTAATAATCTTATTACAAACAATGTAATAAGTTACCTCATATCACTACCAATAACTGACATAAAAATATCTCATATGTCTGTATCAATATTAACTTTTGATAGCGAGGTTCGTTCTGGGAGGAGATTAACGAAACATCAGGAACTGTAACCGGTATTTTACGGTACCGCTTATTAATAAGTTTTATTTTATTTAAACTTTATTACCCAAAATATCACGGTACAATTGGCGAGCTTAATGCTTAACGCATTATCTATCAGCTAACCAATGAGACCAATTCACGAAGAGCGGTATTATACTATAGGTATAATTAATTAACTATATTTATATTTACTATTTACAAATAACAATTCTATTGTAGCCAGCATCAGACTGTATCACTGCTAAAGAGTTATATAGTATATACCTTCATCACCCGTAGTACATGAACATCATAAATACCTCCAAACATATCAGCGAAGGGGTTGCCGAGAGACAGGAGATCATCCGAGGCCTTGGTGGGGGCGGCCGTGGTCTCCGCCGGACCGAACAGGTCCACGATGCTCTGGGACTGGGAGGCGGGCGGCGCGGACGACAGGAACGGATTGTTCGCGGCCGAGTTCGTCGGCGATTGCACCTTGTTCTGCAAACGAGTGGGTCCGAATATACATCTACATATATATAAATAAATAGGCCACGAGCAAACAGTCTATTTTTGTTTTGTTTGATAGCTATTAACAAACTTAAGAATATCAACAAAACATGTTTTTTTTACCATTATAATGAATTCAGATATGATATGGTTTCAGATAAATAAATAAATTTATACATTTATCACAAGTTTTATGTAACCATTATAGTTAAATTTCAACTACTAGGTGAACACCAGAATAAATAAACTTGCTAAAGTCATTCACAACAAATGGTATTTATTCCGAAACAAAAGTTTCACAAAAATTAGAATAAAGTGCTTTCCCACCTATATTCAAATCTTATTTGTAGTACTTAAAAAAAGCTTCATTGCCTTGTAATCGAACAAAAGAGACTATTAAAAGTATTTAACTTCAATATTTTTAACGCAACGGTACACACCATTGCAAAACACGACAGACACAAGACACAAGTCCCAGGTAAGACACAACATACTCTTGTACATCAAGTTTTGTGTACGAGCGAGCACAGAAAAATACATAACATGAAAGCGAGACAGTTGGACAAGGAGTCCTGCATATTTCAGAGGACCACATTAAAAGCGAACATTAACCGATATTACGTAGTGATTTAGAAAAAGCCTGCCATATTTAGGCTCGTAACATACATAATAGTATTTTGAAATTGATCTCGATAACCGTGTGTTAGCAGTTTCAAGGGGTGATAGTAAGCGAAGAGGGGGTACTTCCTATATAAGTTAGATCGTGATTTCAGTGACTCTCTTGGTGTGATCAAAATATTGTCAGTATTTTTAATTGCTTATGTGTTATGGGTTGCATCTAGCATATTGTGTTTTGTTAAAATTGTAATTGAAATCACGTTATGTGATAATTTAATTGTTTCTTTTTATTTTAAATATCACTTCTAACCCAAAACTTGCATTTTATTTCTAGCGCCAGGAAGGGTTTTAATGACCAGAGAGACCAGCCTGATCTATTCAGCAAATCTTGCGTATTGTTATATTATCATAGGTATCCAAAGGATTTATAATCACCATTGGACTAGCGTTGAAATTGTAAACAGACATTCACTCTCGAAGTAGCAACGCTGGAGGGCTAACTTTAGTTACTAGACCTCAACGACAAACAGTATAGTCAAATTTTTTATTGCTTTTATGAAATTTATTTTAGGGTTGTGCGAACCAGTACTTGTTTCACCCAGAAAACCAGAAGCGACCTCAGCGCGACCGTTCACAGATACATAACATAACATATAACATGTACCCGATCCATATCCAACACATTCTTACAATGATCTCGGATATGTCCTCGTCGCCTGTGAATTCCGTTCCTTGAAACAATTGCATCTGAAATTATGTTCTCTTTTAATGGAAGTAACAAATTAATCTGACCTCCATCATACCACATTAGTAACACTGAAGGTAAGGCTACGACAATGATTTAAGTACCATGTAACATTTTGCAAGGTACGTAAAAATGTACAACAATAGGCGGATTTAATGCCTGATGGCATTCTTTACCAGTCTACCCCGAAGGATTAATAAAAGTTACGGTAGGTTCGGACGGTAAGAATTTTGCCTACTCATTGCGACCGTTCAACATAATCTACGCGTGAAACTTTGACAGACCTTGAATTTGTGAGGCCTTGAACTAATACTACTCGAATGCCGTCCACAATCAATGTCAATATAAAATTAGTTTAAAACAATTTAAGTTACATTCGAATTTCGATCGTAGAGCGGGTCTAGTATTACAAAAGAAAAGTGAACATTCTAATTCCGACCTTATAACTATAGACACAGGTCATTCTATAGAAGTACCTTGTACTGGTTCATGGCGGCCTCCTCCTCAGCGAGCGCCTGCCGCCGCAGCGAGTCGTCGATGAGCAGCGCGCCGTTCGCGTGCGAGTCGAGGCGCGCGGACGACGCCGCGTTGCCGAACGACGACGACGTCGACGACAGGGCGCCCATCACGCTCGCCACGTTCTTCTGGGCGCTGCGGACCGAATACGGAAAATCAATGGTGTGTGGATATCGTGCGGCTGTGCGTGTGTGCGTACGTCTATTCGTGCGTACGTGTGCGTGTGTGCGTACGTCTGTTCGTGTGTACGTGTGCGTATGTACTTGCATGCGTGTGTGTCTATCAGTGTTTGTGTTTGAATGAGATACACTTTCATACTAATCAGAGATAGTAACTAAAGGAAATAGCGATATAAAACTCTTATAGGTAGCCTTAGTAAAGTTTGAGAAAATTCATTAACACACAAATCTTCAAGTTTGCCTTAGGCTTAAATTATGTTTATAAAAAGTATAAATATAGTATAGAGTATAAAGTGGAAAAAGAGTGCTTAATTTTAAACGTAACATACGTTACAATTGTATTTCTGGAACTTGTCCGCAGGTCTCTTAATAGGTTATTATTGCTGAGATAAATTTGTAAATGAGGTACAATGTAGAAGTTACCTGGCAGTTTGAGTGGGAGTATTGGCGGCGGATCCCTTCTTGCCCTCGAGCGACGCCAGGTGTCCCTCCAGCGCGTCCAGGAGACTGCTGGGTGCCTTCGTCAGGTCGGGGATGTCACCTTTATCTATGCCGACGTTCTCTGCCACCTGCAGAGACGATTCAATTGGTATAAAAACGATTAATGTGTTCTAATTAAAAAAAATAAAAATAAATTGGAATGACCTATTTATCCTATACCATGCGAGGAGTTAGACAAAAGTTTATTTATCGTCACTGTACACACGGGGAGATACTCCCTTTTTATATTTATAAATGCACTTTGTTGATAAATACATATGTGAAATTGCAATTTTCTAGTATAAAGGTATTATAACCTTTGATGGACAGACGGACATAATGAGACAATATGTTTTCGTTTTGATAATGAATCCTTAAAGAAATGTGGATATATCCATTCGAGGTCCACCGTTGGAAATAGGTCTGAACTAATTGACTGAACTTTTATATGTTAACCTGTTTTTAAATCATCTGTACAACTAAAGTTGAAGCGTGCGTTGAGAAAAAGCAGGAAAAACAAATGTTTGTGTCTTAAAATTTATGTTCGAAATAAGAACATTATTTATAAAATAATTGATGTCAAAGTAGGTTTAGTATAATGATTTACGGTCGAGTTTTAAGAGTAAGTCACTACGACAACGAGAAATAAAACATCTTTAATCATAAAAAGCGACTGACCTTCAAGAACTCTCCGACCCTATCCATCCTGATGAGGAACTTCTTATAGAGGTCGAGAGCCTCGCGACAGTTCTTCTTATTCATGTCGAAGTACTTCTCCAGCAGATTGATGATTCCGTCATTGTAACATGCGAATAATCTGAAACATGACATTGCAATTACTGTATTATTTTGTGTGAAGTTGAAACACGTAACATCCGCACTAGGTTTCTGTCCTGTAAATCATTGTCTGTCCTATAAATATTTGCCATGTCCAGAAATCAAACCTGAGACCACACGGTCAGCAGGCAGTCACTGTAAATTGCACTACGGAGTCATCAATCAACAAACGCAACATTAAGTTAGTTAAATGTCAGTTACACCTTGAAGTATAAACGTAAAGAACACATGACACGTGTTACATTGTAACATTTGATTATATCACATGCTAATCACGCATCATTATATTTTTATGGTCATGGATGTAGCAAACAGACAATCAGGCTACCTGCACTGATAGTGATGTAACATTACATACACCCACGCCAACATACCAGCAGACGAGCTACCCGGTAAGCGGGCACATTCGCCCTCAAACATGGACAACACTAGAAGCATCACTCATATGTTGGCGATTGTTGCAATAATCAATATGGTGACGGACAGGTGTATTGTTAATGAGTGTAGCGGTAAGGCGATGATTGTGCACGGTGTAGTATAGTTGGCGCGGTGGCTATGCAAATGTGTACACGTACCGTGAACTAATCCTTCAATGATTTCAATCCTCTAACATGTTACCTACGAGACGTTATTGTGCGGCAAGATTCACAATGCAACCGCCGTCCGTACCTGATGAGATCCCTGAAGAGCAGCATGAAGCACATATTGATCACACCGTTGGTGAGGTCGTTGGCCGTACAGTCGAACTCCAGGAGAGCGTCCAGCTGCGCCTGCAGCACGGGGAGCGTCTTCAACAGCATCTCTGCGTTCATCATTCGCAGGGAACCCTCTTCCTTACTGTTAACAAATCAATGGTTGAGCTGGGGACAGACTAAACGTAAAACTAGATAAGGACCATTCTCTATCGGGAGTTTAATGTCCTGACCACCCTATAATATTTTACAGTATATTTTTTAATATTAATAAGAGTGCACACACGAAAGCTGGCACGCATACACGCACGCTTCCACACACGCACGCACGTACAAAGACACATTTACACACACCAAGTAATATTAAACCTTATTAATATTAAGTAAATTGTATCATCTGAACATCAGCAGCAGTTGTTTATTATTACTGTAACTCTAGGTTGAGAGTGAACCTACTCACCTATTATTTTGTAGCTTTAAAGATTACTGCTGTTTGAAAATAAATATGTTAACACTTCTTCCATCCTTTCATTCATTATTAAGCTATATTGCAGTAAATAGTAACTCTTAAAAATCGTATTTATATCTCCAAAGACGTTGCCGGGTAAAATTGCCAAAGACCCCATATCATAAGACCGTTACAAAAGCTATGACAATGTTCGTTTCGTAGCTTACATTGAGGATATAACGGCATCATACTGTAAACTAGGTCTACAACTGACTATGCTGGTCAACGCTCCACACTTGTGAGAAGAGAACCAGTAGTACAAAAGTCTACTTACCCCCTCTTGACCTTGCAGAAGTCGAAAGCGACAGTCCTGTAGGACAGCGCCTTCTCATTGAGGTACTTGGCATACCGCCGGATGAACGGAGACATATCATATCCTGTACAGAACACGTGTTAATTAGTATAGTTCTAGGACCTAGTCTCGCCCCCTTGACAATAGCAGCGTGTTCGTGCAATGTTGATTTAGTTTCCCTCGATGTAAAGTCTTATAGGAGCCAATGAGAAAGAATCGCAAGAATCGCTGCTTTAGTTCAAATGATTCTGTCAGACAATTCATACTCAAACGCAACACACAATTCCATTGAAAGCCAAACGGCAATAAAGACGTGGACGGCACCGCACTAAATTTTTAAAAGCCTATTCTATGCCTTTTTACCTTGAGCAACGTACATTTTTTAATATAATTGAAATACTGACGCGGCAAGGCTTTTAATAGAAAGATTATTAACCTATTTTATTTCTTGAAAAACTTTTTATTGCAACTATAAAAATATTTTTAGTCAATTAACATCGTGCAGTAATCTTTTTAAAGACTCGCAGGTGTAAGGGACAGAATAAATAAATTAATCCACAGTCTTTTGTTTCTCATTGGCTCAATTAACGGTCATTGTTTGAACAGTGATCCCATTGTGATCGTAGCGGGAAAATATAGCCTTATGTTCGTATAGTATCAAAGTATATACATGATGCGATCTAAGCGTGAAAAATGTCTTATGACCACATTGACTAAAAGGGTAACAGACATATTTACACAGGGTTTTCTTACTAAAAATCTACTTAAAAAGCGGGTGCGAGCAACGACACAACAAAATCGTGCAAGGGAAGTGCGTGACAATACCTACATAGCGTTGTGTACTTAATCTGACCAAACATCTTTTAATTACACGCAAACGTTCGTACACTCATTATAGTTGAAGTTATTAGCTGAGTTGAAACAGTAATTTCAGCTAAAGTACACTCAATCGATTCTCCAGTTCGCTGGCCGCTTACCGTTTAATCGGCCAAAACCCTCGATACATACTTAGCATACAGAATTATCTACAAGATAATCTACAAACAAATGTCCTATTTCGCAACAACTATACGATAGTGGACATAAAGTAAAGTCGCAAGTAATTACTTACTACAAACTAAATTTACTTGACTATTATATTCATTTTAATAATATACTTTATACGTAAATACTAGTGACTTATTTTGACTTAACTGCGAAATGTAATATATTCTAAAATGATTGCACGAACGCAACCTATACTTGAACTATGGGTTCGACAGACAGTTGGAATATTGCATAATGTACCACTATGAAAAATAACTCATTTACATCTTGATCTGGTATCACCAGCGTTGCAGGTACAGAACCAAGCTCTTATATTCAAATTACCTTAATAATATTAATATATTTTTCGAACAACATTCCTTGTATTGTTTCTGCACAAAAAAAAAATAATTACTAAAAAACGTAATTTTGCAATATTCCACACGGTAATAGGCAATAAGAAATTAAATACATATTTATTGATTATAAATTTTTAGCGTCTAACCCCACTCGTCAGTATCGGTTTCACTCGTCATACCCTCACTAAGTATAGATGCCACGAGCTTGAGGAAGCCTAGAATATTATGGAAATAAAAAAATGAGAAAAAAATGAGCAAAATGGCCTTATTAAATAATTGTAATCCTAAATGATAGATACATGCAGTGAAAAAAAAAAAACGAAAAAATGGATATGCCTTATTTTTACCATAAAATGTCGACACCATTAAGAAAAAAGGGTAGATAAAAAAAAATCAAAAACATTCCAAACAAGTACAGTCATCAACAAAAAAAAAACGGTAACAATATTCAAGCCGGCAGGTGCAAAGTGCATAGAAAAAGTTGTATATATATGCACCCACACCAAAAAGCGTGTCCCTGCTCACTACAGACAGACAGACAGACGTACAACAACACAACAAGCCGGCATTGTATATTGACTCACCGATCCGTGCTCCGGCGGCGCCTGCCCGTAAGCGATAGGAAATTAAGAAAATTTCAGTTAGAGATAGGTTTACATGTGTACGGTGGTTCTATTGAAGAAATTTGTGACTGAAGTATATTTGGAAACCAGTAAATAAAAACCTAGTGCTTTAAGTCTCAGTCGTATAATATTTAAAATATACAGCAGTTAGATGTATAATATATATCTCCACGATTTCAATCATCGTCACGATTTTTCGTAATATATCTCCATAGCTATCATAGAAACCGATAGATGTCGCTGCAGCTAAGTCAATAACAATACGTATTAACAAAACAACGTTCGTGAGGCCAGCTAGTACGTTATATATAAAAGTCAATGTAACAATGTTAAACAACTTTTGACATTACATGACTTTCACTATTAATTCCAACGAGTTGTGAAACCTATAATAAACAAAACTATTACTGATTTCCAAGCACGACGACATTGCGAATTGATTTCATAATTGCAACATTGTAATGACATACTATGATAAAACAAATCTCCATATTGCATTTCAAGTTATAAAACGACATAATCTGTAGAAACGACAACATAGATAGATCATAATATTTTGTACATAATTTTAATTCAATTGATGATTGAAATAAAAAGTAATAATAAACTTATAGTTAATTGGTGATTTACACAATATTTATATGATTACCGAAATGGTTTCTTGATTGTTTCAATGGTTATATTATTCAATTAATATTTTTTATGTGTATCTCTGAGACAATAAACACGATATATTATTTTTCTTTTTATAATAATTGTTGCGATTTTGTTCCCGATGGTACATACAACGTCCGATCAATGAAACCTTTATCGAATATAATTATTAAAGCAACAACAATTATTATTATTATTCGCAATTGCACAGATAATACACAATGTATGGCATATCATTCAGAATTATTGCTGGAAATAAAATGTTTATGGCACGAAATTCCCGTTGGCAACTTAACTTTGTAATTAAAAAGCTAATTAACGGCTGTAATTAATACTAACCCTAATACGGAGCGGGAGGGTTGAGAATTCGATTTCGTGAGATAAAATATTTTAAGTACGATATTAAATTTCTTCACCGGGTTTCTATTATTATCCTTGTGGGCAATAAATAAACAGTACTGTTAGGATAAAATGTGAATATTGATAAAATAAAAAATATAGCTAGATGTACCTTAAAGTGATTATATCGTAAATTACATCACGTGAACGTCATCATTTTATTCAGCGCTCGATTTTAATATTTACTAAACCTGTTTGGCGTGTTAAATCACGAATGATGTTGATCAACAGAACAATGTTCATCTTTAAAATAAAACCGAGACTTAAAATCATCACGAAGGTCATCTGCAATGTCTTGGAATCCTTGACAAGAAGATTTTGGTAGCACTGGATAATAATAATGAATGCTTCCACACTCATACCCCGGCACAAGGTATCCCTGTGTCGCGGGCGGCATGGACAACACATTTTAGACACCGCTACCACCCGACCCGAGTACAAATATTTAAACATTAATCTAGCACATAAAGGCCGGGAATCGAACCCAGGATCCCTCGCTTCGCAAGCAGGGTCGATACTACGGCGTCATCTAAACCTTAGAACCTATTCTTTCTTTTCTTGAAGACTTTCACTTTAAGCGAGCGGGAACACGGACGCAGGCTATTTTTATCCTTTGCGGCACGCATAACGAATGACGAGGCGAACCGCATCGTCGGTGCCGGCTGGATGTTCATGACCTAAGGATATTCACCATGCATCATGACGTCTGATGGAGAAACATGTACGAAATTCCACGCTGTATTCCCGACCGCGTCAGGAATTTACGTGCCAAATAATTATTAATTCCCGTATTATGGAATACAAGTGCGAGGGTGTGGTTTTGTTCCATTTATTTATATATATCACCGTTATATTCTAGTGCAGTAAATCACAACAGAATTCACTCGCGACCTTCGAGGTCGTCGACTCGTCGCCCTCGTAACGCCTCCGCGTGCCAATTACGCACGCCGAGGATACGATAGGCAATTAATTTATCGTACTCCAAGATCCTTTACGATGTCTCTATTGACCTCATAAGTGTTGATCTTTTAAATAGATTCATCGCGTGCTGTAATGGAACTTTGTTAAAAAT
Source organism: Calpodes ethlius (assembly GCA_018251375.1). Lineage (NCBI taxonomy): Eukaryota > Metazoa > Arthropoda > Insecta > Lepidoptera > Hesperiidae > Calpodes > Calpodes ethlius. The sequence continues at coordinate 10,260 of DWPA01001712.1, forward strand.
ATATTGCCCCGATTCAGATTCGTATTCCGTGATTCATACAAAAACAATGATAACTGTGTATTATACATTATTTTTTTACTACTTTATAGTATAATTAGCAGCACCATTCGAATTTTAAAACGGTGTCAATGTCGGCGGTGAAGTTATCATCGAGGAGTTCGATAATAGAGGAACACGGCGTGTACTTCACTCCGTTCTCCTGAGTATGACGTATGGAGCGCTTTGAAAATTCCAAATGAAGAAAGTAAAATGCAATCCACGTGTCGTTGTAAACTTGGCATCCGTAACACTATTGTGTCGTACACCGTGTGCGGTGCTACCATAGCTTATCGAATTATGTTGGCTGACTGAAATGTCTAGATAAACGAAAGTGTGCTGTGTACCGAACAGATACGATCTTAGAACGGTAACAACGATGGGATGAGTGATCTGGGTCAGAGCATTGCAAAAATGCATTCCTACTAGGTATTGAGGTAGAGATTTTTTATTTGCTTTGAATAGTTTAACATAATATGTTATAACAAAATATAATGTCTCTTATTCAGCCTGTCATTAAAAAATGCACATTTTTTTTACATTTATTTTTTTCGAAGTTTTAAAACTTATACTTTAGCATTAGCATAGCTGTGGTTTGAAACTTAACGAAAAGAAAGTGAGATCCTATCATATTAAAGGTACAAATACATATAGCTATAGGATTTAGATAAGACTTATTAGTCAGTTTTTGGATCGAGTCAAGTCCAATGGAATCTAGACGAGTCTTGTATAGACTAGTTTAATAAATAATAAAACCGCTTTATTATGATGTAAAAAGATGTATAGATTATTTTAAAAGTAAATAGTCAGCAAACGTTCGGTTGTTCTGCCTGATATTAAGGGGTTACCGACGTGTAAAAACAATCAACATGTACCTTTTGTGCGTTACCAGCTAAGTAGAAAGAACATTCTCCTTTTACGGATTTTTTAAAATTAGAATACTTTGAAAAAATACCGTTAATCAGAATATTTACCCACCAGACAGGTAAGAATCTGGCACAATATATTTTGGAAGCTCGATTTTTTTTAATCATCATCATTAGTACCCATAACTGTATACTGCTGAACACGAATCTCCTTTCTCAATGAACGTGTCGAAGCTCCTTGATTTTTACGTCAACGGCAAAATGACGCAATGGTCTTTCCACGTACGTCAAAATTTGGATTGTTGTAGACCGTCATGCGTCACCGTGTAGCCGCACAGTGCGCCTGCGCGACGTGACGTCTCATCTGGCAGGATCGCGTGCTCAGCCACGCGGTCTTACGTAATCGGCAATCGCTTCGATCGTGCCCCCTACCTCATGTGCATGTTTCACTTTCTTATCGGTTATTTTCTCAGAAAATTCTTATGAAAAGTGCATTGCATTTAGGTTAATAATTATCTACAAGAAATACTAGCAAAATTTGGATTCAAACACAGTTTCGTATATACATACGTGATGAAATAGTCCTTTTTTAATCTTTTTTAGAAATGTTGCTACGTGGAATTATTAGATTTGATATAGTTAAAGTTTAAACGAAGAAGTGCAGAAAGTTAAATTTTACGTATACGTTTACATTTATAATATATAGTAAAATATTGAATATTTTTGTAGAATGAGATTTGCAATAATGAATAACGACAGCCTATTAAATTATTTTTCTTGGAATTCTTTTTGATTATAGTTATTCCACAGATTAGTCATAAATTTATTATTATTCATGTTTTTTTTCAATGATACACCTCAAAACAATTTTAAAAATCAAAACAGAACGCATAGTAAAACGCGGTTTACCGTATTTCATGGGTCTTCAAACTAAAATTGTATTATAATGCAACTTTACCCACTCGATCTTAAGTCGATTTAATGACATCCAGAAAAACTGAGAACTGATAGTAGAACTCGAATGAAATGAAATTTTCATAATACTTAGTTACGTTCGTATTCGTAGAAAGTTTCTTTGAATCCGACAATACATTACGACGAAAGGAAGCCGTACATTTCCACGAAACGGTCTTTATTTCACGTCGTAGGAGTCCGATGACAGTTGAGTAATGAAAGCTTCATATTTTGGACAGTTGCGGTTGTACGAGAAGGAGCACGAAAGAAATAAGTTAAAGGTTTAAGTCAAAAGTTCAGTTAATATTTATAAGTGAACTATAGATTCTTCGTGTTGTTTGTGATGTCGCGAACTCGCGAGGGAAAGGCGATAGGGACACAAATAAAGATTGGGTGTATCAACCTGTTCGTACGTACCTATATCGCAAGGGGCATTCAGGAGATAAATTGTGTAACATTTATTTGTATGAGTTATAGAACGTAACCACGTAATCTTAATATTATTCTCCCGGTAACATTGCTCACGTCATCACGAGCATCAAATTAATCTTTGTCATTATATTGTAGAAAATAAAACTTGTGAAATTACGAACGTGTCTAGAAAATTCTACCAAATTGCATTACAAAATTTATTAGTTTAGTCTTACACTCGAGAGACAACTTAGCCCAGCAGTGGGATAAATATCGAACGTGCGACTGTGAAATTTGATAGTGAATAATACATATTTCTTTAAGTAACTCGCATGTTACTTGTTTACCTTTAATTGCGTATCTAAATATATGTGCCAAATTATTTATATCAACAAACTACAAATTTAGATAGATAGGGTTATGCCAAAAAGTATTTATCGCGCATACCTGTCTAACATTATTCACGCTGTTATATGCACAATGTTGTGTACTGTGCGTAATCGAATCCGGAACCGCTCGCTTAGGTAAGAACTATTATTTGAACGTTTCCACAGGTTGTTGCCAACCATTATAGAACGACTGGCCATTGTATTAAGTTTTGCTAGGGTTGGGAACGACAATAAATACTGAGTTCAACGAACTTTGTAATTATCAATGTCAATATTGCTGTGGAAATAATACAAATATTTTTCGTCTATGAAAAATACAATATTTTGTGTATTCCGCAACATAGATTGTCTGGAGGACATATTGTAAAATCGATTGTAAAATATAGCATGCATTTATAATATTAAATATATTTTATCTCCAATTAAGTATCTATAATCACATAGATTATTATATTTTACTGGAATCGCTTATTTCTTCCACTGAGTAATAATGAGAGCACGCTATTTGTTATAGAATAATGAATATTATCTATTTTTTTAACAACCCTACATAGTGCATACTAAACCTTTTTAAATTATAATCAACGACTTCTTGAAGTACATTAATCATAATATTTTCGAACGAAATAACAACGTTGACAACCCTAGGCAGTGCCAATAAACATTTTATTCGCAGCATTGTGTGCACCGTAATGTGGACGACAAGTTATTTTCCGATACATACCTTGGACCCCGCTCTTGTCTAGGAAGTTACTTAGTTGGAACGTGGAGTTACTGGATGCCAGGTACTGTGTAAATCTCTGAAAAAGATGAGAATCATCGTTAGAAATAAATCAATGTTCAACATCAACCGGCGAGTGTGTAGCCGGCCCAAATTATTATGAGTAACATTTTTTATCCCTACGCATTGTTAGCCATTAAGTTAGAAATTAACGCCGCTTACTTCGCGTTCGTATTACATGATTTCTGGTCTTAGGACGGAAGCCAGAACCAGACTGTGTTTAGTGGATAGGCGTCCGGGCGAGTCCCACATAACCGACACGGGCGGCCGTGTCTGTATGCATGAGCATTCACCGCCTCCCTCCCGCATGGAGGGTAGTCAAATTCCCTTTGTCTGGACGCAAAAAAATACCGCTTAGTTGCTACTACGTACTAGTCTTTGATAGGACATAAATAATTTGTAAGTAAATTTCAAAAAAGGAATTGAAAATTAAAAAAAGAACACTATTTTCAAGATGGAATTAGTTGGTTTTATGGGATGATAAATAGTTTCTCTGGCCATTCACATTTCCCATTCATATTTCGGTTTGAATTGGATAGTTAGTCACGTAAAGTGTTGGTAAGGCTTACAACCATTGTAATACTTACAATTAGGATTCAACTGAATATGACGGCAGAGAAGAGAATAAAAATTTTAATAATGGATTGTGTTACGGACAATGACCAAAAATATTTTACGAGTATTATTTATGATTCATGTCGTCGACTCATCGGGTCGGCTCCGTCGCGTCGGGTGCAATAAACGTTAATGGAGATTGTATTGCTTACATATGGATAACTAGCTGTCGCCCTTGGCATTGCCTCTGTGGAAGTAATTTTAAATAAAAGCCAAAATCAGTTCATTTTCAAATAATTTCCTTCCGTTATTTTACTTTCTGAGGTTTTTCCAAAACCGTTGAAACAGATGTTTCGTTATTTGTAACCAGTAAGTCAATGTTTTTATAAAGATTGCTTCAATGTCGACGTATTTTCAAATAATTTTTCATTCCTTAATTTTCTTACCCAGGGGTGATTTTTAATAAATCTTTGAACTGGTACTTCAATATTTGTAAGAAGAAATCCAAATACTAATATCTTAGTACTTGTATAAAAAGTGGCGGATTTTCAAACAACCTTTCAATCACTATTTAAACCCCTCAGGAGCGGAATATGAGAAAAACGTTTTTAACTGTAGTTTTCTCGATATGAGTAAATAGCTAGAGAATTATTATAAATTCGTTATCTTTTACAAAAATGATTGAGAAAGCACACAAAGAGTTTCTTTGTTGATTTACGTATCGTTTCAGTTTCCGTTTAGATCTTTTTAATACTCTATATAACAAATTAGTAAATTGTATAGTTTAACCATAATTATGCCACAATCATCTCACCTCACGTCCAGCCAAGCGAGCTCACGATGTCTATTAGGCAATACTATAAACGTACGTCAACTAATACCTCCATCAATTCGCCTTCCTATGTTCGCGACAAGGTTTTACTACTGCTATCAACAGCCTAACGTATACGACGAAGCACGGATGCACTTACGAAATTATACGCTATGCGCTAATACACTCACACTGTGTCGCGGGTGGAATGGACAACGCAAATAACACGTCACTAACACCCATGAACAAATATTTATCTGTCACATATATATCTGTCTCTGCCGGGAATCGAACCCAGGACCCCTCGCTTCGCAGGCAGTGTCACTACTATCTAGGCTACGAACCGTCATGTATACCGTTGATCTTAGGGGATCGACATAACATCGCGGAAGCGCGTTCAGTTTCAAAGAGCAGCGCTAATGAACCTCATTCTGCTAAACGACTCCCGCATTGGTATACAAATGTGTCCATAAAATCTTTACCAATTCAACAATAGCTTTAAGATACAGTAAAATCGAAGTTTACGTAAATATGTCACAGTAAATATTTTTGGCAAGAGAATATTTTACGACATTTGCTACATTGTTAGTAAACTGACTTACATTTGTCTAATAAATTTGTGTGCTTTATTGGACTGCCAGCTGTGCGATAGAATGAAAGGGGCTTCATCTATCTTTGCTCAAACGTACCTTCCACTTTATGGTGCACTCTGATGAACCACGAGACTCTGGAGCCGAGTTCCTATTAGAATATGCTATCGACTCTTCACCTTCCAGCTACATCAATTTTATTCAGTTATGTAACACAAATGGGTTGCAGATTGTACTAAGATTTCTTATTGATGGTACATTGAAGCCTCATATTCCGGTAGCTATGTGATCGAAGGAGTTAAGTAAATGCAGGCGTAATCGGTAGTTGAATAGCTTAGTGCTACTCGCTAGTAAGAACATTTATTGAGCGCTTCTCTACTTCGGAGGACACGTAAGCCCTCTTTGCCGATTATTAGATAACAGTCCGTAAGCCTTTTTGAAAAACTTCTTTGCAAAACTTCTAGTACCTACTCTGATGGGCCACTAACTCCAATCCACACTGGAGCAGAATGATAAACTAGGATCTAGGTCTCCTCCGTTATGAGGAGACCGGGCCCTGTAACTGACCCCCAACTATAGAACCAAAATTTACCTGTAACAGAAATACTGTCAACCGGGAATCGAACCCGATACGTCTGGTAGATGTCTATGGATATCCATGGCCCATTAACCTATCTGAACGCATTGCTCTGAAGCAATAAATTACTACGACACAAATACAGGATATAATTATAATAATTTTACTTCTGACAATTCCATTTGTTTTACGTAATTTAAATCAATCATAACCTTACATTTCATATTACACAAGAATTATAGGACAAAATGGAATTTGGTACTTTCGTCTTATCAAAAATTAATTAAGTGCGGTCGCCCGCGCGCTCCTTGCGCAAATCATAAACATTGCTCTTTCATTTTCCATCGTCCTAAGATTACATTATAACTTTATTATTACATAATATAATAACATCAGTATTATTTTTCAGTTAGCCGTAGTTATTTATAACTAAGGCAACAGAATCAATGAGCGCCGGGTATGACACTTTTGTATGGAATGCCGTCTAATAGAGCAGCAATATGAAGTTATACTGTACGTGTCATATTTGTGGGAAATGTCATTAGTTCCCTGTATCATTGCATTCGAAAAACTATTCTTAGGAAATGGTTTTCACGAATGAAAAATGTTTCGAAAAACGTTAACAGAAAATTTTGCAGACGTCATCAGGTTAACATGTGGGCTACATTTAGATGGTCCTTCAATACATTTGGTAAACCCTGGCAAGCGGTAAGTATCGATACGATTCCCGATGATAGCATAAAAGTATGTATTCTTTATATATATATATATTTAATGAAACCAATTTGAATTTGAAAATAGAATTCACGAGACACAGATAAATATTTGCTCTCAAGGTGTAAGTGTATATAATAGGGGGGTCAGTCGCTTTGTGGGAAGCCAGTCGCCAAGCTGGAGTACTTTGGCAATCATTTACAGGCTACTGTATCAATTAATCAGGTTGAAACATACATAATATATCTATAGCGACTGCAACACGTCGAAACCTAGTAGTAGTTGTAGATAACGCGTTTTAAGGTTCCATTGTATCCAAGAACAAAATACATGAGAAATGAAATACATTTGAACGCAACCCTTACAGTCGCGTCGGTAGTTATGCGAAACGGAATGTTTATCACTATAAATAAAGAAATCAATATGGGCGTGAACGTATCTCTGGCGGCGGCGCAGTTCGCTACCGTCCGCGTCACGTTTCGCTACGTCTTACAGGCGGGTTCACTCGACATGATATTATCAAGTTGACATTCATTATCAATTGATTGATATGATAATTACATGGTAATTATGTATACCATATGGTTTACGCACGAGTCCATACCGAACTGAAGTAGTCTTAAGACTCGGTCTATTAAATAGCAGACAAATCTCTTTGTAGGTTAAAGAAATGTACCAAGGGAAATGACAGGGAAATCCCTGTGATTACGTACTATATA
>DWPA01001713.1:0-17659 GCA_018251375.1 Calpodes ethlius
ATTTTGTAGTAAAAATAAAGGTTAAAAGGGTTTATAAGCAATAAGGGATGAAAGTTTGTTTGAAAATGCGTTATATGTGATTTTCCACAAGACAAAAAGTTTTCCTTACGTGACGTAAATGTCATTGACCTAAAGTCATATCTGATAGCCTGGGATCACACGGGCGAACCGAGGTCGGTAAGCTAGTTCGCAATAAATATATAAAAATATTTGTTACAAATTAAGCGTATGTTAATTACTACACGTAGCCTTAATTTAATTGTTATTAAATACTTACACATCACGTCACTACGATCCGCTAATCAGTGCACTATTTAAGGTTACCTTAAATGTCCCAGCTGAGATCAGGCCATCTCTAAAATTTTCTTATAACGATTATAAATAAAATCGTTATAATGGAAAATTTTCATGGAAATTCAGTAAGCTTAAGACCACGCGAAGATATGAAAAGTGAAATGCAATTTAGATTTTCCTGTAAGTGAATTTATATCTCATCTGAATTTTATTCAATTTATTTCATAATGTTCTGCTTGACCTCCTCGGAGCCTTCTGATCTAAAGTCTGATAAACGTTAATGTGGTTTTCTAAATTGCTCATAATCGCTAACGATAATATAAAAAAATCATGGAACAGAAAAAGCTGCAAGCTGATAATATTACATGATAATAACTTGATATGATAATAATTACGTATTAATATCGATATAAGCTAAAATATACTACAAGTATTTAACTTGAGAAACAAGCTCACAGCAAAAAACTTTAAACCTTAGCAACATAGTATTCATGTTATATTCCCTTACACATTAAAATTAATGGTAAATATAATGTTTGAATCAACATCACTCGTATACTTAACTTTTCAAAAAGCAGATCCAACTTCAAAAGTAAGAGGTCTACATAACAGTCATAAAATCTGCAAAAAGACTAACTTAATTAACTTAAATAAAACATATTTGTCTCCAAGACATAATAAACGCTGATAATATCAACGTTGGATTAGTTGTGATGTCAATAATACTAACAGCAACTATCTATCTTTATCTCTGTATCTATCTTTAAACACGATTTTATACTATCCTTTGTTAAAAAGACCCCGCTTTGGCAATAAAGAACCAATCATTGTAATCCTAATAATATTTAAGTAGGACATGTAAAGAATCCCTATGTAATAAAAAGAATCATTAATATCGCAGAAATACAAACATCCGCCCGATAAGATTGATACACGGGTATCATAAATCGAAGACATCTTCATAAATCCGTTGACCCCAGCAGGAGATCTCAAATCGATTCTACGTGATTCGGAATACAAAAGCGTTCGTATCGATTTCCTTCGAAATGCGCGATAAGGGCCTTGATCGCTTTGCTTTCAAATAACAAGATATCGCCGACATTCAATAACGTTTTACGTATTTGATATTGAAATTTTGTTAATGAGGAGAATTGTTTATTTTAACTAAGGATTCAGTTATAAGTAGGTCTAATTGATATTAATGTTGCTTTTTGTTTGTAATTTTACTCCGGTTACTAGTACTGGTGCTGGTATTCTAATATTTTTATATAAATTACTGGATAACTAGTAGTCAGCCTTATAGTAAGTGGTCTTAACATAGCGACTGCCATACCTGTCTTGACATTAGTGTCAACGGCAATGAATAAATGTGCCTTAATTAACGCGAAAATGCATTGAATGTAAGGCTACAGTAATGAAATTGTATATATATATCTTTTCCCCGTTATTTCCCTTTTATCGTCCGAAAGAGAAAGAGATATACAAAATATAGACATATTACTCGTATATGTTACAGATACTTAATATAAAATTTAACATTTTAGACTTCTTCAAGTTCGTTAACATGCCGAATCTAGAACACCTACGTACATGTATTATTTTTAAAAAAGGATCTCTTCACACATAAAATGTATGTATATACATTACTTACGAAGTATTACATACTTCGTAGGCCTAACCACAACCGCGCACGACTGTCATGAATATCTAAATGTCGTACATTTTGGTCACAAAATATAATATAAATGAAAAATAATAATTTAGGTAACAACATTTCGTTAAACATTTGATATAAATTAACGGTACAGTCAAACAGTATAATATTTTATCCCACAATTTCAACATCAAAATCGCTAGAGATAATAATTTGAATATGAAAAGATTTCATATTAATATTACATTCAAGAGTAAACGAGCTCAGCCGTCAAACCTTCGAAATTAGATTCCGACATGAAAAAGCCACTTCGTCAATATTTACTATCCTGCCATTTAAGAGCGTTTATCTCCCTGAATGCTTTAAGAATCATTCCGGATTACGGTCTTAACCGGCTATATTTTCTAAATACGCATCCCGAGTAGTCCGAGTACCTTTTACCTGCGTCCCGAACGTGATGGAGGCTGTGTGACGTGAATCGAAAGTAGGTCCGGAATGTTTTGTGGTTAGTTCGATTGAACCTTGAATGGGGTACCTTTAGAAATTTCAAACCATCCGCGTCGGTTCGCTCCCTCGTTAAAAACAGAGCACTCCTTCGGGAAAAGGTTTGTCTAAGACGTAAAAGGACGAGTGGGTTTACTAACTTTGCTAGCTTTTGCGGACTTGTTGTTCAATACCAGTTGACGTGACGTCTTGTTAGTTTTAGTGGGGAAATATATTTGGCTTTTTGTGTAGTGTTGTGTTGTTAGATGTTTATTATTAATGTTAACTGAGTCGTATTATAATTGAAATTATTAATATTGTTTCACGTTAGTTATACGAATATTACTTTTTAATTTTTTTTACTAAAACAATATTCAACAAGCGACAAAATAATAACTGCCAGTGCATTGAAAGCTCAGATTAGAAAAAAATATATAAACACTAATGTACACGTTAACATTGTAAATATTTTTCAAAAATCTTTAAATCAAGAATATCTCGAATTTGTTTAAATAAGTTAGCACAATTGAACAATGGGTATTATTTCAGTTTTCTTTATAGATAACACATACTGGTGTAAGAGCTCTGAGACGTATTTAAGATATTTAATACTATGTATTTTCCAAAACAAGCGCTTAGTATGTTTATTGTTTTTGTAAAATATTCTTCATATGTCTCGTATTCTAGATACTCGTATACCTACATTGATTGACGAATAGCTTCAACCAGTGTTACTGCTCTTAAATTTATGATCTTCCATCAACATTTCGCGGCCTAAATTTACCGATGGCAAAAAACTGAAAACCGCGAACTTTCCTCTTGAAAGGCACATCAATTTTAATTAGAGTCAATAAATCTTAATTCTGCAATCAGTGGTTTAAGAGGTAATAAAGTTCTAAACTTTGCGAGGGATATTTTTATGCTATAAAAGTTTTATTGTTAAAATGTTAAATGGATAATATTTATGCGTACTGAGTCAACATTTTGGAATGATATTCTGATAAAAAAATTTGGCGAGAATAATTAAGAATAACACTCATCTAGTGGACATCGAGTAAGTTATATTTAGCCTGTACAATATATACTGATTCATAGATTAGAAAAAGTATTAGAACGAGCGTCAGACTTATATTGAATTGACCCTTTCGTTCATAGTGGTGCTATAATCTGGGTTCGGGTATTTTCATCCCACATTCACGGTAGAATATTATATTATATCTCACACACATAAACAAACGTAAATCACTCTATACGCACACACACAAAACACTGAAATAAACATAACATACTACAGAGGTTTATGTGTATTTGTATGCGTGTGAGAAATACTATGATATATTACATATACAGATTGAGAATATGGGTTGAAAGCGCCGACAAGGGTAACGCCCGAGTTCTTGTTTAAGTATGAGAAACCTAGACTTTCACCATTACATTCACGTATAAGAAAAGAAAATACAGGAAATTTGTTTAAAAGAATTATATAGCAGATAAAGTAAAAAAACACGTCCTATAAGTTCAATTATTTCAACACAGTGTTTTTTTTAATTTTACGTCTATAAGTTTGATGAAATTATATTACCTGACAGATGAGACAAAAATACACGGGCTATAAGTTCTATTATCTCGTCACGAATACGTGACTACAAAAATGGCAATACTATACCATACCTATCCTTTTGGAATGTTAGCTACAAAACTGCAATTTTATTCTCTTACCAATTTAGGTGGGGTAGTACTAGTAAATTTTAGGATTTACCGAACAAAGCCAACGGAAGCAATTTTTATTCAAAACAAAGGTCGGTTGTTCACGTTTTATTTTAACTTTCGAAACTCAAAATATAGTGCATGTTGTACCTCGTTACGGCGGATTTCACCAATCTATTTTGCGACATCACTCTTATCTCTCACTATGACCGACGTTGTTTGTTTTGCCCTTTGATATATACTGGGTAAATTGGACACAAAAGGTTACCTTGTCGTACCATGATGTATAGATAAAAATTGTTCTTACAAATCGATTACTCGTTTCGTGGGAAAGCAAACATACATACAAATAAACCTACGAAATTTTGTCGTAATTATGTGAATTTTATGCAATTATACTCGTATAAGTTTACGCATTTTGATAACATCCATTTAACTTGATTATAAAATAAATGTATTGTGGGAATATAATCTAGTTGAATGAAGATTAAATTATCACCGACAGACCAACAATAATAAAAGGATAGCCGAGAAGTATTCAGCGAAGCGAACACGTAACAATAGGCTTTCAATGTAAAAGTTATTATAAAAATTGTAACGATAAAGTAATAATACGAATTCAGAATTCCAGAAATATATTTATTTTTAATCATCATTCAGTTACATCCTTAAACTCTTCTTCTGTTATGGTACTGTCGAGAGGGTTGTAGTTAAAAATAACTACAATTTGCACACATAACAGTGAAAGTAAAAAACATGCCACTCGTTTTAAAAGTTACGTCAGGAATGAAACTAAAGTTCTTGCAAAACAATGCAAATGGCAGAACGTCACTGGCATATGCTCTCTTTAGGGAGTAATGCGGCATGAAATTACGTGTTTGCCTACTTACCTAGTGAGCGGGGAAATTGGCTCGGGACCCGGTTGTCCATCGCGCGCGGCAACGATTGGCATTTGACATCAACAGCGAACTGCCGAGAATTTCGTGTTACTGAATATGTTTCTGTGTAACCGAATGCTTAGTTTAAATCATAGGTTAATATATAATATAACAAAGTCATTCCCTACTCTATTTCTGTCAATGTTATAATTAAATATCGAGTTACAATAGTGTAGAACAAAAGTTCTCTCACATGTTTCTGTAACTGTTTAATTGAATGCTTAGTTAAAATTATATGGAACAAATAATTGATTTTCCCTGTTTCTGTAATTATATAACCAAATGCTTAGACTAAGTAATATACAACAAAGTAATTTCCCCTATTTCTGTACTATAACTGTATTAATAATTAAAATAATATTGAACAAAGTCGTTTCTTATCCCCTGTTTTCGTAACTACCTTTTTAGGATATTATAATACATTGTAATGTGATTATACAGTGATTAAAACTGTTTTTGAATTATTAAGATGTATGTTACATTTCAAACTTTAATTTCATGATTGAAAGTTTTAATACAAAACGTTCAGCCGTTTCGAAGATTACGAAGACAAACAAACAAACAGACAGATAAAAGTTAAAAAAACTCATGTTTGGTCTTTAGTATCGTATACATAATGATATCTGATTCAGTAGTTCTTTATTTCAAAATCACAAAAAGATTTATTTATTTTTTATGAATTTTCGTAACTCTGAATTCCAAAATCGAAAACAAGACTATATCTGTGTTCGATTTTAGAACTCTACAATTTCAAATGGTTGGGACCACTGATTTGTATTAACAAAGAAAATAGAACGCTTATAACATCATACTATCTTTTCATCTTTATTCAACCGATTTAAGTAAGCCGTGGCGTGATTATGACTTGAATACATGGCGACTAGTGAAAAAAGATGGACATAATTTACACGTACGATTACATCTAATTAGAAAAAATATTATATATTATGTTTCAAGGTATCTAAATAAAACACAATAAAGACACCAAAATGTCTACTGAATTAAATTATGATACCACAAGTAGACATAGCGTATTAAAATGTTACAAATATAGAAAAATAAAGTTTGAAAACTTAAAGGTATCCGTTTGAGAAAATGTCTATTTTTACATATTAATACTGATCTATATATTTTTTAAATAAAGCTATATTATGTGTATATTCCTATTTTCTATGTTACATTCATTTACCTCAGAAGCCGGTAAATGCGCTGATGAATGATTGAAAATGGTTATCGATCTAGGAATACCAAAGGCAACATTGATTAGGTGCCAGCCAAGAGGAAAGCATTACGGCTCGTATCCTCATACATCCGACGATGACGATTCGGTATTAATAATGAATCGTTAGAGACGGATTACGACGAAAACTGTCAGATTTTTTATTTTTTTACAAAACGTAAATGTGTGTATAATGTATTCACGATAATTTATTTGGCATTAAAAAAATAAAAACGATTCGTTTAAATTCATGATTCGGAAAATATAACGATTCGTTTTTAATCAATAAAATTAATGGTTCTCCAATACTGCAACCGAAAAAAAATTTCATATTTGATTTTAACAAATGAACGGTAGCCGTCCAGATTATGTATACTTTGTGATACAAAGTTTAATGACTACAAAAAAGAGCTGGTGCCGCAAAATCGTATGATTGCAGGAAACTGTAAACCTAATTTTGCCAATAAATTAAAACCGTATTTCAGATTTCCCGTTCGCCCGCAGGTCACACAAATCTCGCTGACGGTGGAACTTAGCAGAGCAAAGTCCAACCGATTATAAGCTTTATAGGCGTCAATAAATTACGTAGTTAGCCTCTCACAGAGCTAGGCCTGTTTGAATTGCTACTAAATCGCCTAGCTCGCTTTTTGATGGCATACTTAACTGCAAACTACCGTTTATGGTGCTTTTAAAGTATTAAATTCATTTTGTAAATGCAACATTATTAACCAACTTCAAAGAAGCTTTGATGTTTTTGAAGTGAAACTTCTATGTATCAAGGTTGCGCAAACGAGGTAAAATGATATTGAAAAAAAGGACTATATTAAAAATGTTTAATTTCACAAGTATACGAATACACCTTTTTTATTACTATTATATTTACGGTTAACTCCTTGTCTATGCGCATCTTAAAGCTTATTTTGAGATTCACATAATATATATACACATAAGCAGTGGAAACAAATAAAGTTGAAATTCCTTCCACTACATAACATGTAAATAATTATATAAGTTTATTATAAAAATATAGTGTTCATAATGTTAAGTAAAATATTGTAATGTTTTTTTATTTGTTTTAATGTGTGTTTGAATGTTCATTATGAATAAATACTGTAATCATTATGCCATTATCATTTATAGATAGGTATAACTACTTAAATAATTTGTATTCCGATCTCATTTCGATAGCCACTAGGGGCTTGGAATGCCAATCGGTGGCTTAGAGGCTCCCAATGCCTAATCACATAACAATTAATTACAAATTCATGGCGGCACCCTGATGAATTGTCGACACTGGTCAATTTATTGATAAATACAAGTAAAGTTTGCATGGCTTTATTAATATGTAGTGAAGTAATTAGTTCAAATTAAAAATCAGAATCATTCAAAAGCGATCGATAAATTTATGTAAATATATTTTTGACCGTAGCACCGCTTTAGAAAGTTGGCATAACAGAGGCAGTAGAAATGGTCGAAAACTTCATCAGTATATTTAAAAAAATATATGCAGTAACAAATTTCAATTCGTTTAAACAAAAAAAATATATCAACAAAGAAATAATAATATTTTTTTATGAGAATTTACATGTATAATAATTGATAAAATTAAAATATCGAGGAACAGAGTAATGATCCTAACCTATCCTATCCTTTGCTTACCTGCTCTGGTTAGCAAAATAGGGCACCGAAAAGTCTATCTGCCGTTTATTTAACACGTGGTTATATAAGATGATAGGTACATAAGATGGTTTTTCTGTCAAAGTGTCGTTGTAACAGTACAGTACGATTATGTACATTGTATTTAGTATTAAATTAAAATATTTATAATGTACTATTTTATATTATAAATCTCTTGCTTCGGTTGCTTCGCTTCGAAAAACATAATCTTTACCACATCTGAATACCACAATAACCACATCTGTAAAAGCTGTTTTTCCTTTTTCATCGGGCATTTTACAACTTTTTATGCTTTTTGCATGAAAGTCCTTTCAATGGCCTTATCAAATTATCGTTTTTAAACGGACAGTGAATTTGTATATTTTTATGTAATGATCTCATTCATTGTATGCAGATGAATTTGATTCGTAAAATGTACGGGCTTGTCGTCATTTCATTAAAATTAACGAATATTGACATTTCAATATGAAATAATACAAATCTAATACAAAATTGGAATTGATGAATTTGTTTTGCGTCAAATTAAATTTAAATCAAATTAATGTTAATACTTATTGTACAAAAATTCCATGATATTGAGCCTCGATGTATTACAAAACACAATCGATTTTAATGAAATTTTGCACACTGTATGTAATTTGGGCCGGCCTAACAAATAGGATTGGATTCGATAGATGGCACTGGTGTCGAAATTCACAGAGGGATATTTTGTAAGAGCTATTCAAACGCTGCCATAGCAAATCTATACAATGTATTTATTTATTCAATGTAACAAGTATTTGCTAAATGAATATAACATTATAAGCTCTGGAATAACCGAATTAGGAAAGTTTGGGATCTGTTAAACTATTAGAGATGTTAAAATGCATAGAACAGCGTGCGTAAAAACAGCTTGTAACTAAATAAAAATCAATCACCTGTTATGGCAGAGCTAAATGTATGTAATTTAAAATTAGTATGTAATTATATGTATGTATATATATTGTGTGTATTTTTACATTATATGACGGGAGTTCGTCAACTGTACGTCTCTATATCGGAAAATAACACTCACTGAGCCTTTGTTAACTCTCTATAAACTTGCTTACAAGTTCTGGATACAAAATAATCGATGATGCTTAAAATATAGCTCGATTAGAATTCTAGGCTTTTAGCTTCGACGAGTTCTAAATTTCGATCCCTATTATTCAAGAAACTGCATAATTTGTGTAATATTTTAGTAGAAAATATCATATTGTACTTTAAAGAAACTCAACAAGTCGATATGTGTACACAAGTATGTCCGAGATGAAAAACTTAAGAAGAGGAAAAACTAGTTTTAGGATTTTTACAGTAATTTGACTATCTATCTGGGGATCTGCGGTATCAGTTCATTTTGTAAAAGGAGTTTCTTGCCAGAAATAGTTAGGAAATCCCTACTTTAGACAAGACGAGATGAAACTGTATAATAAACGTCCTATGTTAATTTCGAAACCCTAAAAAAATTAACAGTGCAATCACTATCACATACAAAGTTTTATTACATCATACTTTTAATATAGATACATAATAACCTAACAACACTTAATTACTCGATAAATTTTCCTTTTGTACGAAAAATTATAATCATTTCCATTGTCAAAGGGCATAATCAATCATTCATTTAATAGTAAAAAGCGAAGTGAACTTCGCCATTTGGACGTGAAATATCATTTTAACCGTGCCCAAATTGGAATTGATAAAATCTGTTCGGCGTTAACCTGGAAACTAATTAAAACATCAGGTGGGCGGCAATAATTCATGGCTGATAGTTCAGTCGACTCGACAGATGTTCGTCGTGTTCGCAGATATAGGAGAAATTAAATTTATAACGTAGTTTTGCGTATGTAATTAAAACATTTATTGATAAATAAATTTCATGCATAATCACATTAATCCAGTTTAAGCGATTATATGTTTTAAAGTGCATAAAATGTATCTTTGTTATGTATAGGTATATTTTCTCGTCAAAACATTACAATACATCATTTCTAGATCTGAGTCTCTTTTCAACGTCGGATTAATAAATAAATGAATCACATATTCTCTGTCTCTTTCTATTCGTGATCTTGATTAATGAGACTTATTGAAAAATATAAAATAACGAACGCTTTACAAAACCATTACGGATAAGTAAATGATATAACAAAGCACGTAACATAACCAAAGGTCTATCAAATCTAAACACTAGACGTACTGAAACTAAAATGTCGTCTAGTAAATGTATTTTCGACTACGAGAAAATATTTCACCAGTAGTAAAGTAACTAGTAAAACACAACCGCTGCGCACAAGTCCCCTCGACTCCTACTAGTCGGTCTGTAATCCGCGCTACGAAATGAGCTTCCTGCTGAAAACCGTTATATTACTTTATTACGAGTAGGAACAAATAAAACGTTCGCGTGGCGTCGACGACCTGGAAAATAAAATGGCCACGGAAGGACGCGAATCTAGAACACAATCTCGTATACGTCACACGCTATTTTGTGGTTTCTATATTATGTATATTGCTATGTATCGAATCGATTGAATTGTGTGGATGGAATTTAATCAATTGTATTAAGTTAATAGCCCAAAAAGGACCCAAATGATAATAAATAGCTACTGGCGCCCATGAACGACAGCTACAAAAAATAACTGGACTTCAAGCCCCCAGAGAAGACAAGACGAGTCGTTTGGCGGATGACTCAAGCAACAGAGTAGGAATCAAGAGAGAACATGCTTCACAGAAACACAATAACAGTAGTAAAGACATTAATTATTATTAAATTATTAACTGTTCATTCATCTATAACAATCCTATAAGTGTGTTTGTTTGTGGATAGTTGGAAGGACGACGGGGTACTATATGCTACTTTTTACTGCAAAGAACATCACATTTTTGTAGAATGATCCATTGTGATGTATATTCCAGCTGAATTAAAGTGTTTAACAACAAAGCGTTGTCTGGGAACCATTGATAGAAAGAATATTCACATTCAATTCTTTTCGCACACGCGGGCGGAACGACGGGCAAAATCTTGTTGCAATAATTAATTACGATGAACTATAAAGATATAATCGATGAATCCCGTTGTACCGATAACCCTATCCGTTAACTGATTGGACTCAGATTCGATTACCGGTCTGGGCTGATTTAGCAACATATAAATCTTATTTGGATTATGGAAAATACATAATCCGGTGAAACTATTTTGTATACGTGCTATTTTGTGATTCCTTAGTTGTGTGTTTCGATTTATTTGTAATAAGATATCGATGCAATTAAATCGTATAAAATACTATAGGTGACCGTGTTACCAAGTTGGGAGACAGCCGGCTGCTTCGCTTCTCTTCTCAACCACGACAGACGTTATCTAACATATTGCCTTCAGAACCTGTCTTTTATCTTTGGCCAATTTTAAGTATAAAAACTTGATATCTATTGATGACTATTTATTGTGTGACTAATTCATTAATACATCTACTATCGAATTTCAACCCTAATTCATATTGTAGGAAGGTTTCTTCACATTGACAGTACCGAACATTTTATTTCTTTTCACAAATGTACTTGTAATACGAAACATATATATCGGCGCAACACTATTTATTTTAGTAATTTAATTTAAATTTAAGAATTTAAAATTAAAATTGTCTACAAATATTTTAAAGCAATAAGAATTATTTTGATTAGGATCTTAAATCATAAGAAGTATTATTTTGATTGTTGTTTTGACTTTCATTAAATGTTACTAATTTAAACTGTTATATCCACTGTGGCTTCAAATTTAATTGTGTTATAAATTAAAAATCATAAGTTAATTTATTCAAACAAATTACTAATTAAAACAACACTTATAAGTAGTTTTGTTAATAGCACTAGCATAAGTCCCCACTACTATTTTTCTATAAATACGAGTTGTTCATTCTAACCGGGGCATTATTGAACTGGCAGCCGAGCAGTGTAGAGCTCTCCAGTACACTATTGTAAGTTTAAATTTATTAAACGGAATATTGGTGGAAGTTATTGTTTTAATATCATCATTATGGAGCACTGTGATGAAAATGTGGAAAGTGACTTCAGCAATGCTGACGTCACCATTTTTAAAAACAATACGGTGAGCCATGCGCCGTTATATATGTTAAGTGATTAATTATTTCTGAGCTTGTTATTGTCCGACACACTTTTATTTCCTTGTATCTGGAGTAATAATCTACTATGACTAGGATGTAATCATTACTAGGTGGAGGACCCATCAGGTCAATAGCAGTATCCACCCATGGTTCCGAAGGTAACTGTCGTTTCTTAAGAGGATTTGGAGGGTTAGGAGCAGAAACTAAAACACAACCTTTACATGCTTTGCAAAATTTCTCCGCGTCCTTATCACATTTCCGCCACCATACTTTAGTCCTTAGTCTTATTTTCACAGCAAATACCCCAGGGTGGCCCTCGTGAGTTAAACGTAATATCTGATCTCTTAGTTACAGTGGGATTACAATTTCAGTTCCCCTTAGCAGAATGTCCTCATAAAAACACAACTCAACCTGGAATAACTTATAAGGCTTGGCCAAATCGCCCCATTGATCACTATAAAGTCCCTTTTTCACTCCTTGTATTTCCACTTCTTGGCGAAAATGTTCCAAAATTTCTTGTAAGGGAATAGCTACCGGTTTTATCTGGTCTATCACATTTTGAATATAATCAACGTCTACGTTATTCTTTCCGGGACTATATTTCATGTTAAATTTATAAGACTGTAGTCTCAGAACGCATTTTTCTATGCGAGCGCAAGGCATGGACTTTAGGCCAAATACCGTCTCTAAGGGTTTGTGGTCTGTTACCAGGTCAAATTATTTTCCGTAAATGAACATATTGAAATGTTCGATGGCCCAGACTAGCGCAAGGGCCTCTTTTTCTGTTTGACAATAGTGACGTTCGCATTCAGTCGGTGTTTTGTTCCCATATGCTATAATTCTGAAACCTTCATGATTGGTTTGAACTAACACGGCCCCCAAGCCTACATGGCTCGCATCCACAATAACCGTAGTTTTATAATTTGGGCTACAATAGCCTATACATGGTGTGTCAACAAGTGAAGCTTTTAATTCATTAAGAGCTGCTTGTCGAGCTCCATTCCAGGACTTAGATATGTCGGAATTTCTTCCTGCCTTTTGCCGAAGTAATTCTTTTAGAGGTTCCGTGATTGTAGCTAAGTGAAGAATCCATTTCCCGACGAAATTTACTAGCCCAAGGAAGCTTTGTAGTTCTGAAATGGTGACAGGTGCTCTAAAGTTCTTAATAGCATCTATGTATTTATCCAGGGGTCTAACCCCATCTCCTGTAAGTTTGTGCTCCAGAAATTTAATCACTTTAGCTCGGTAGATGCATTTTTTCCCCCTCAGTTTAACATTATGGCTCTGCAAGATTTTTAAAACCTTTTTCAAACTGTTGTCGTGTTCCACCTGATTTCGCCCAAATACTAGGATATCATCTATAAAATTTATGACCTCGTCACATCCTAAAAGTATCCGTTCTAAGGTCTTTTGGAAGATTTCTTTTGCACAGGTTATACCAAACATCATTCTTTTAAAGCGAAACAATCCTTTTCCTGTTATAAATGTAGTTATTGGTCTCGAGTTAGGATGCAACTCAATATGATGAAATTAATCTCGTATATCCAGTTTAATAAAAAGTTTAGCTTCCTTTATCTTCGGCAACAACTGGCCCATAGTCGGAAGTGGATTGTTCTCCCGTTTCATGGCCATATTGACACGTCTTATATCCACACATAAACGGATGTCACCGTTATCCTTGAGTAACGGGACAATCAGTGAGACCCAATTTGAGGGACTTTTGACCTATTCAATTATGTCCGTAATGTTATTTATAAGGATAACTGCTCGATGACAAATATAGTACCATTTATCTAAATTGTTATTTTTTTTTCTAGTTAAAAGTTATAGAATGTAAGTTGTTTACGAGATAGGCATGCATTCCGATCGTGCATGTGAATAAAGCAAGTAGGTACAGACCTTATACCAAACAAATGTTTGCAATTAATGAAACACGTATATTTATCGCAATAACTACCTACTTACTAATACTAATAACTTATTACTTTCGTTTTCATGACTAACTTATCTCAAATTGTCTAATATAGTGATACCTAAGTACCCAATTTCAATAAAAAGTATAAATAAGCTATTTTTCAAAGTACCTACATAGGTTTTTATTAAGATTTGTCTCTGTTTCTTTCTCCTTTTTTTATTATAATAGAACTTACAGTTCACCTCGTCGCCAGAATGTAGTGACTACTGTAATAATTGGTGTAACAATACTGTGTAAATATCTGCTCGGTGTCTTCACTTGTGCACGTCTTCACTGTGCGACGGTTGGGGCCAGACTCCCCTTCTCGCACTATGCATGGGGTGTAGGTCCGAGACAACAGGTGTGTGTTCGTCTTTGTATGATTGTGTGTGTTTTCTAACACATCCTTTATTTACCTATATACTACACATGTAATTATTAAATACTTTACTATTAACTCAAATGAGCAGGTTTCAATCTAAATTCATTAATCAAATGTCTGTGAGAAGATAACCGGTGCTTTAACACAACTACTTACTTTTCTCTTAGATAATTTATCATGATATAACTACGCTCTTATTCAGATCAACACTTCAGTTTTCCCACTTCATTTGTCCCACATTAGAAATGCACCTTTCATTTTCAATAATCTAAAAACGCCCAATTGAATACTTGACAAACCAAGTCACGGCAGCTTCTTCAGCATACTTGAAGACTTCCCTTCAGGCTTCAGACATCATCGCATCGAATGTTCTTATTGGAATCGACTCAAATTATAACCTATTTATGCATATTATTATCTGGGATACTTAGCCCTAGGCTTGGACTGAAACAAATTACTAAAGTTACAGACATGACCACGCCATGCGCCATGATTGAACTCGAATTTCAAAACAAGAAAATACGCTTACGCACCACACACAGTAACTGTCCTTACAAAATATGAATCCTCGTCTCAATCAAATTCAAGATCACATGTCTTATTCCTTTCCCATCCAGACATCACAAATTCTCTTAGGCTTAGTGGTATGCCTAACGTTAACGACGTCGAAATTCAAAAAGACTCGAACGAGCTCCTCAGGATGCTATTCCTCAAACAAGATGTTTGCCTATTATCACAGACTATAGCAAAATATAATATCATGCACAGATTAATAATGTTTACAACCACAAATAATAAATTTCAACAAGGTGAAATTTACTACAGTACATGACACTGCCTACTGTAGTACTTGATGAAATCCATATTCCGTATTCTAAAAATGTAAAGAACCTGGGCATTATTATGGACTCAAGTCTTTCATGGGTACCACAAATAACCGAAATCAGCAGGAAGTTGTTTGCTGCCATCAGCAGTCTGCGCAGACTTAAAAACTTTCTCCCCATCTCCGCTAAAATTTCCCTTGCTACCTCTTAACTTTTGCCAAATTCTTGACTACGCTGATATTTGTTATCGTAACCTTCCTGAAGAGCAACTTAATAAACTTGAGCGTCTTCAAAATGTTTGTATTAGGTTCGTATTTGGATTTCCATATATCTGAATTTCGTACTAAACTCAAGTGGCTACTTATACGCCTTCGCCGGAATGCTCACATACTTTCTGCTCTGTACTGTGCGTTGTTAAATCCGTTAACTCCATCTTATCTTCGTGATAAATTTGAATATCGTTACCTAAGTCACAATCAATTACTTCGTTCTTCTAAAAATCTTGCCCTCCTAACTCCTTCCCGTAATTCCTCCTTCTACCATGATTCTTTAACCGCGACAACAATCCGTCTGTGGAATTCCTTACCTCTTCCCATACGTAAAGCCCCTAACCTACTGTGTTTTAAAAACTTATTAAAAAACTATTACCTTTCATCTAATGTCTAAGGCCAATTTCTATAAATCCCTCTTTACATTTCGTATTACCATTTCATCCTTTTGCATTGTCCTTCACAGTCCCTATTAGTATGTTTGAATGTTATATTTCCTATACTTATGTTGTGTATACCTCGACCCCTTCTACTTGTCTTTTGTTTTTTTCTATTGTATTGACCTCGGGTTCCCTGGAAGAAATCGCTTCATAGCGATAAGGCCGCCCTTTGTATTATATTGTTTCCTTTTACATAGTATACTATTTTTATTAGTTGGTATACATAGAATAAAGTAAATAAATAAATAAAATAAACATGTTACTGAGTTGTGTAAATTTCCGGAATTTGACAAAACTAAAATGTCTGCTTTTAACATTAAGGTCGCTTTGAGTCTCTTGCCATTCATTGACGATGAAGAAAACAATACTGAACGTTTGATCGAAAATATTGAATACTATGCCTCTACTCTTATTTCCACTGAATGTAAAAATAAGCATATTGAATTTGTTTTAAAAAATAGGTTATCTCAAGCGGCTAAATTGCAATTGAAATCTAGTTATTCTAGTGTAGGTAACCGACTTAATCCATGATATGAAAAATACATTATTGCCAAAGAAATCTGCAAGCGCTATACAAACCAAACTAACTCGTATGCGCCAAAATCATTTGTCAATTCAAGATTGTGGTAACCAAATTTCGGAATTATTTATTAATTTAACGATTTCTCAGGCCGACGGAAATTACAATATTCCGCATATTACAATATTTTAAAGCCAAATAATAAGCAGTATGCTATAAAGAAATTTTTCGACGGGTTGAAAAACAGGCGATTGAGCACCATAATCGCTGCGCGTAATTTTAGCTCTCTTAAGGATGCAATTCAAGCAACCCAAGATGAGGAATCGGAGTCACCTACTACTTCAGGAGATATTTTAGGTCCTTTAACTGAGGTCTTAATAACAGTTTTTTTAGAGGCAGAGGGAAACATTTTTCTCAAGGTTACGGTGGATTCAATCGGCTTTCGTGTGCGTGGCGTAGGTGTAGTGATTACAACACGACTAGAGGTGGTCGCAATCACTATCGCAGCAGCAACAACAGACGCGGACAGCAGCTTGCATTTGCACCCACACGGCCTATTAGGGGTAAGTCCTATTATAATTCCAATCAAGTAACGCGACAGGTTAACTAAGCTAATGAATCTCAATCAACATCGAAGCAGGATTCTAAAAATACGTTTTTTCGAGACTAAAGACAAAATATTATCTTGCAGTAGTACTTGTTTTATTAATTTATCTTTAAACAATCATAGCTACACTTAGTTACTTGACACCGGGGCATTGATTTCGGTGCTTAACCTCTCCGCAACCGCGGTGTCCTGCGAGGAACATTCCCCCCGCGACCGATACAAAATGGCGTATTGCCGTGCGCGGTCATTCCCGATCGATAAGTCGACGCGGCAGGTTGTCCCTGACTCCTCCGCTAGCACTCTATCATTTCCGGAATATTCCGAGCCCGGGTTTTTACTCTCGCTCACTTCAAGTTCGTTTTTGAATAACAGAGCTGCGTCACTCTGCTTATTTAAAATTCGAATTTACCCATCGTAGTTGCTAGTTCAGGCGGCTTGCCGTCGGCTCTAGCGATTTGCGGATCGTCGGTCCTTGGGCCGTCGATCGTCACCCTCGAGTTCGCGGACGGCTAGTAGCGAGTTGTTTCTCAACTTCTCGTGAACCGTCGGTTCTTGAGA
>DWPA01001714.1:0-17655 GCA_018251375.1 Calpodes ethlius
TGATGGTAAGTGGCGATGCAGTCTAAGATGTTGTACGCACTAACTTATAAAGAGCCTATTCACTCTCCTTTTGAAGAAAATGTCTCGTCTCGTCTCATTCGTCTAATGGTAAGCCTATGAAAGACCATATGGCATTAATGACTTATACAACACTTACTACATCAGAGCTTATTTAACCTTGCAATTCTCTTCTGCCCTCATCATCATCTTTATTCCTGCTTTGAATTTTGCCAACTTGACAATTAAATATAGATAATACACTACTTCTAAAATCTAGTAGAAATGCCTAAAGACTGTGATAACATAGTCATGAATATTCATTAAATCATTTTAAATAACACCAACGTTCCACAACTACCTTTTTAGAAAATATTTTTATTCAAATGTAAGAAGGTTCTTTGGGATAACTCGGCTTCATTAACCTTTTATTTATTAATATCAAAGGAAGATAAATTATCATAATAATACCTTGAGATTACAGCCCCACAATGGAGGGTAGGAGGTTTTAAAGTATGCGTACCAATGCCCATGGCAGTCCTTATTTATTCTGTTTCCTCTCGTCTAGACGCAAAAGACTGACCCTTATCTTTAGCCCACATAAAATTTGTTTCCCTGTAAGCCGATACAAATCTATTACCCCTCCACACAGAAAGCAATAGCTAGATACACCCATATACCAACATCCATAATATTGGCAACATGACCAACGATTGATGTGTTTTGTTTGTTACTTTGTGCTCGCGTCGCAGCATTCGAATCATTCGCATTACTAGAGCACGTGGTTGTTTAATGATTTGTGTGTGATATGTTTATTATAAAAGGTATTGCGTGATGCGAAAGTCATATTACTTTTGCAGTCTGTAACTTGTTACTCTTATCCGTTTTATTATTCACAAAGTAATGTTTTTATGTCTATTGTAAGCTTTTCTACAACTACGAGATCTGTGAGGGATCTTCTAAGTTTAAAATCAATAGTCCCAATCTAGAAGTAACGCGTATTTAGCCAATTCAACTCAAACAAGGAACATACATACATATCTTAAGTTTGTGTGTATTTGGCGGATTGGAATATACGTCCAATTAGCCAAAGTGACTAAGTACACGATATCATGTATAGTGTTATAGAAAATGTAGTCTAAAGCGGTTAGAAGACCTGAACTTAAACTATTAATACGCGAGATCCTATAAAGTTATATAACTTACAAGTAATCCTCTTTAGAGAACCCATTCATAACGTACGTTCCGTTTCTAGGCAATTAACTATTATATTTTACATATTCATAGGCCAAGACTTATATCTTTTGAGAAATGTTAACAATAATTAACTTTTATTATAAATTTTTTTGTACATTGGTATTTAATTGTTATCTTATTGGTAGGTTGGTAGGTTTATAGGGTACGATCCCCACGTACTGGTTCTGATGTACAATGAAGTGTGTTCCTAAGTTTAATCTTAACTATATATCTGTATAATTATTACTCTGTGCTCAAGATTCGTAACACACTATTTCACGATACGATTAAGAACGCCCTTCATAGAAAATGTCGTTTGGTTTTATTCCTTTCTAGATTTAACCCAGATTCGTAGGTGGCGGCACTGTCATAACAAAATATTATGGTCATATCACAAATATCAGGAGAATATTTGTTATGAATATTATGATGTTCCTGGCACGTATGTATTAATTTTATCATTAACGGTCATGTCTAAATGTGTCTTAGTTAACGCGTTAAAATTATTGCGTTAAAAGTTTACCTACACTAATTAGTACTACTAATATTTCCTAACAGCACTAACCTACGCCAACAACCTTAACTTTCAAAGTACTTCTACAAACAAATGATAACAAACTGATATTATTATTAACAATTAATACTAATAGGATCTATTAACTGACTACAGACCCATCTCCAGACTTAATCGAGTTTTATCAAAAACGTCCATGGGTACTAAGAATAGCACTGAAAGCTCGCTTGCTATCCGTATTCATATAAAATTAATCAATACAATAAAATCTAGGAAAAAGCTTGTCATATTTATATTAATAATTTCTCAGTTTATTTCATAAATTATGAACCAACTGCTTATTGAAGTTTAAATTGGTACGCTTTATTTATGTTTTTGTTGCCAATCACATTTTGTTGATTGAACGAAAAAGCTCATCTGCGCTTGGCGTTTTGCTTCCTTTTTACGTGCAGTTTTCTTCATATTTATGAAGTAAATTAAAATATGAATGTCACTTTAATAGAAACTTTCTCACGACCAATAATATTATTTAATATTATAGAAATAATTTTAGTAAAACATTAGAAAAACACAATTTTATTAAATTAATGTTACACAAACTTAAGTTGATTTTATAAATCAAACTGAAGATACGTAAGGTAGCGTAGTGACATCTGTGATCTGTTTGTTAAACCTTTTGTGGGAAAATTTCTGAGAATATTACATAATAATTCACAATATATTGTATGGTAATAAATTTCCAACTTAGATGTTGACGAATATTCAAAGAAACTTTATGAAATGCAAAAAGATCATGAATACATTGTCTATGGTCACATAGATCATTTCATTTGAAATATCAGTAAATAAACAACATTTTCCACTTAAAACAAGTTTAATTTTAAAATAATAATTTCTTTATAGCTTTATTACAATAATAGACCCATATGCAACAACGCCTCGCGCGCATTCGAAACATGAGTAACGCTAAAATTTGACTTGGCCAGGGTAGAATACTTACCACTAAATACACACTTAGAACCAGTGGATATAATAGTGGTATTAGAATTAGTAACGTAGTAATTATAGGGGGTATTACTGTTCGTCCCGGATAATGTCTGCTTAGTAGTTGATGATTATTACTAAAGTCAAGAAAGAAGCTTTGATATTATACGTAGTGAAGACACAAAAAAACGAAAAATTAAATATTTAAAAATAACAAGTTATCCTTCATTAATTTCAGATTTTAAAACTAAATTTCAAAAATCCTATTTGTCTAATTTTTACACCCATTATCACTTGTTTCTAACGTAATACTTCAAGTTATTATAACTTACTGCATAATGCACTAGAATGCACGTATCCATTGCTCTTAATGTGTAGAACAATAATCTCATTAGGGACTTGTGTTTACAAACAGAAATACAATAACGAATCTTACCCTCGATCGCCGCTGTATTTGATCATCGCCGGGGATCGTTAGAAAGTTGCCGCTCATTTTAAATTTTCAATCACACACAAAACTTTGAACGATTTAACGTGCTCACTATGCGATGGTCAGACTTGGAATGGTGTAACCGACTTATGAATGGGTGACGTTTTTAAATAGCCCGCGTTTCCCCTCCACCCGCGTGTCGTCACACACGACGTAGTTACATGTGTAAGAGCGTCTACGTTCCAATACTTTTGTTACTCAAATAGATCGAATAATCAGCTGGGAATTTTAAGAAAATCGTTCGGTGAATCAGTTGTTGCGTTTTTCGAATATTTGCGAGATGCTTGCCAAGACAAGCTTCGGCTGGGTCGTGTAAATTGCGTCAAATGATTGTTACTTTTATATTTGTTACTATTTTAGTGGGTAGTTTTTGTACCATCCAATTGAATCCAATGGTAACGTGGGTTAGATACGATTTTACCTTTCTTTCCCTTTCTCTTTTTATTTCGTAATTGAGAGCAACTTGTATTTTAACTATTAGTTGTCCTTATTTGGTATCAGTAAGCAAAAAATATGTACCTACAAACGACGTCATAATACCGGTATTACTGACTTCGGTGAAGCGAAATATCGATCCACTCGATGTTCTCCAACCGGCGCAAAAATATTCTCCATAATATTCTAATAGATGTTTTGATTTTGACAATCTGTACTTAGCCAGCGTAGTTGTCTGTAGTTCTGTACTTTTTATATTGTGAGAGAAGACTCGAGCCCAGCAGTGGGACAATTAGCTACGGTTTTTTTATTCAGCAGCCATGGTTTCCGGATAATTATTTCATACTTTATTTTATTTAAAATCGATTTAAATTTTTAATGGCAATTTCATATCCTAATACTTTTCCTGCAATATGCTGTGCTACTTTAAGCCAAGCACATGCTAACAAGGCGTCGATAGGAAAAAATTATATCTCAGTGACTCGGCAGAAGAAGAGGATTAATATATAATTAGTTTTGTCATTTAAATCTCAATTGTTAGCAGACATACTAAAATTGTGTATAATTTAGTATGACCGCTTACGCTTACAGGAACGACGTTAAACTATTTCTATTCGGGTATTGGGTTACGTAATTATATAAATAAAATAACAATGAAACGAAACAAGATATATTTGAAATACGGATATTTATTTATTTTTTCATAAAAATTCTAAATTCAATAATGTGTTTAAACATGTAACATTTACATATATGCATTTATACAAAGATATATGCAATGTTTAGTGATATATTAATACTAAAACCGGAGCGTAACAGACTTAGTGATGTTAGTGACGTGTGACGATCACATTTTATACTTAAAAATAATATTTACCAAGTATTGTCAAATGGTAAAGGTTCATTAATGTGTCGATGCTAGTAATGTAATACAATATTGATGATTTCAATGAACTGTGCGCTTTTCTTTATACTAGCTGGAATCGCAATATCTTCATAAACTGTTTTGTAAAACGCATACGATTATAATACGTTATTGTTACAATTACTTTTGGAATAAAGTGACACAATAAATAATACTGCCCGATCGGTTTATGCAGATATCCCACGATCCCTCTTTGCCACCTATAGTCAATGAAATGGACGTATCTACCATGTGGTAATTATATACACATGAAAGACCCTTATCGGAATTATTATCGTTAATGGAACACGAATCGCGGTAACGTAAACTATTATTTGCATCGATAAGATATCCGTCGAATATCCGTTAAAATATCCGTCATCAGTCAAAGCGACAAACAGCTTCTGATGACTTTAATTTCTACCGTTGTTGCTTTACATTACTTTCAAAGTAATTGGAGTTTCCAAAACCGTTTTTCCAAATTTATCGCTAAGACTAAAGAATACAATAGAATCCTTGGAGGACAATCAAAAAGGCTGGATATACAATATCTAACTGACAGTAACTATTCACTCATTAAGGTACAATTCACTAAAATAATTACACTAAAATGCTCCGCCCAATGTGGTGATGCGTAAAATTTTATTGAAAGTAATTGTATCGAAAAATTTTAACCTGAACCATTTGACGTTAAACTACTTATTGTCAGCGCCAAACTTAATAGGTTCCTTTTGTCCCGGTGGCATTTCCCCGTCAACGGGGCAGATGAAAGAAAATATTCTATTGGTCCTGATGACTAATGACTTTGGAATTTTACTAAGGACATATCGGTTATTCCAAATAGAGTCTAGGTCACTTAGTAGTTCAGCTGTATATTTTTCGCGAGACCGATGTTTATGAGGCTAATTTCATGACCCTCATGAAAAATCAATTTAGCGACTGGTATTTAATTTTACATAAAGGAATGAGAGAAAAGATGGATAGCTCGTGTGAACTTGAAAGTTATAGTCAACATTCTTGAGACCTTCTTAACGAAAATGAATCCTGAGTGAAATGAGACCTATCTAAAGTAAGTGAATCAAACATAAAATCTATTGGATTTGTCTCAGGCGATTTATAGTTAATTAAAAGCGGATCAGAGATGACTCACGAGAAAATAATTTTAACGATTTATTAAAACCTTTTTGTTAAAATTGGTGTATAAAAATTAAATAATATTTTATTTGCTAATCACATCGCTATCTATCCTGGCATGTTTATGAATGAATTCTATTTTAATC
Organism: Calpodes ethlius; assembly: GCA_018251375.1. Classification (NCBI taxonomy): domain Eukaryota; kingdom Metazoa; phylum Arthropoda; class Insecta; order Lepidoptera; family Hesperiidae; genus Calpodes; species Calpodes ethlius. The sequence goes on from DWPA01001714.1 coordinate 5,841, forward strand.
GGTCAAATTGTTCAAAAGAAAAAGATTTTATTATTGGAGCTAAATTTCTCAATGAATAAACTAAAAATATCTGTTAAAAGATTTCCGTTACGCATCACTATATTGGAGGGGCATTGTCCAGAAGAAAAAATTCAAATCAATTGTCTCTATAGCGCTAGTAAATAGATTCAGTCAATGCGGAATTACAAAAAATATGAATAAAAAAAGTTTTTCATTAGTTATAGTAAGACGAGTAAATGTTTAAATATTACTGAGATTTGGACTAGACAAACCACTTCTCTATCTACAGATATGTAATCCATGATAAACGCTAATATATATAATCTAACTCCCGTGTCAGATAAGTGATGTGCTTTTCACATATATATTTTCAACGCCATACCGACTTCTCTTACTGTATTTGATTGTAAAGGAATACAAAAATTTACTTTAAATTTAAAATAAGAATCAAGAAAACAAATGATTTCAATTTAATTAAATTCTTCAGTTATTTAATATTAATATGGACTTGATCTGTTTTGTGAAAGGATTTGTTAATATCTTAGGAATAATGCCACCGTAATTTAATATTCAATGTATCTTTTGATACAGCAGACATTATTGCTAAAAGCAAGTTAGTTTCGTTGCATACGACTAAATCTTTACCAAATATTAAATCGTATACTTATCGAGGTATTAGTTTCCGATCTTTTATAAAATGGAGTCTTTCACTGGAAGTTCTCAGTTTCAACCAACCGAACGAAATAACCACAAAAATACTCAGGAAGTCATGAATGATTCTGAAAATATATACATGTTAAAATTACGTGATTTTTACCAAACACAGTGTAATTATACAAAACTTCAGTTTGATAATGTGACTTAAAATAAATCAAATCATCGATTTGAGATTAACGATCACATAGTTTTAAACAAAGTTTGAGCACTGAACTTTATATCTACTTCAAATCAATTTTACACAATAATTTAGAATTAATATTTAATATAGATTTAATGAGCAGGTTGAGTGACCTGTGTGAGAAACTAAACAATGAAAAGATAGCATCAGTGACTTACGGATCCGACAAAAATTAACGAAGATCAACAGTTAATATCGATGAACTCTCAATAGCTAAAACAATTTCAGATAAATATATATGACAGTATGATATATCATTTTATAACAATATCACAATTTTCAATAATATACAAAAAGACATAGGAGATTTAGACAACATGTTTAAACAGGTCAAGCATATTAAAAGTAAAGCAGTGATAACGTACGTTAAATAACAATTTCCTTTTGATATTTACAATTGATTATAATACTCAAACAAAACATCGTTATGACGCGTTTCCTGAGGTAAAACGGGACAAAAGGAGCTATAATATAAAAGATGAAACAGTAAGTTTATAACAAATCAGACTACCTATATTACTTTCACTTTAGAACACTCATCTGCTAAACGACCATGCGACGTATTCCGAACAACAATCTATACACGCTTCACCGAAATCAAAGGAAGAACAACGCTTCATACCGACACCCAATACATCAATACTCATACATGTATCTCGACAGAAGCTTAATATATATCCCAACAAACAAAGGAAATAATTTACATAAGGCCATATATTATTTACTGTACACGTATAACGAGTAGATGATTAATTAGATAAATAATGTTGATTTAATATTAGAGGTTAAGGATTAGGTAATGCATCCGTATTTACGACAGTTTGGTCCATATAAATATTAATACATTGATCGTGTGATCTCGATGAGTCCGCCGATGTAGGCATTCAGCAAATTGGATCTTAAACGTGATACAGTCTATGAAACACTTTATTAAATTCAACGCTTCGAATCTAAACGAAATGCATAACAATGTAACTGGTCCTACAAATTTACGCGTCACTATAGCTTTGGATGTACAAGTTTCATAGAAGTAAGTTTAAGAATTAGTTGCATCAAACAGCGAAGCGATTTTTTTTTTTATTATAAATATATTTGCTGAATCCCTAAACATCATTGGTCTTGCAGCGCTCACGGCCGCCTACGGTCAGTCTTTTTTGCTAAAGTTTACGAATTTGTGCAAAATATTCTACTAGTCGCGTAACTTAACACCGATAATTTATTTACAAAACCATTTCTCTTCGTAGAGACGTTTAAAAATGAAACGAACGAGCACTGACCGGTAACTGCCGGAGCGCCGATTGTCAATTCTGTTCCTCCGTTACATTAGTATCTCCGTCGCGGCTGTTATTTACGCCTGGACAGCTTTCAGTTAATAGTTTTTACTGTACTAAGATTTACGTTATCACAACCGGTTCCTATCCAGTCGTAATCCTCAGGGAGAGATCCGTATGGATTGGTTGTATGCTGACGTCTCTAGTTGGAGTCTGTCGTGGTTCACGAAGGTCCTTGTCCCTGCGCCTTGTCGCCCGCGGCCCCAGCGGGGGCTTCCGTTCGGATTTCTGACTTGAGCTTCACGAATTCCCTCGCTACTTCGTCGCTGTGCCTTTGGGACAGAATCCTTAGGATTGTCCAACCGGTCTCATCCATTTTAACTCGCGTGCCGAGTGGCAACCAACACGCACATGAACCCTATAATATAATTATAATTACAGATTTTGCCTTGTTTAAGTAAAAATCTATTTAGGAATGAGAATAATCAAAACTGGATAATTCGATGATATTAATGGATAATTTGCATGTGACGTTGACAGTATCATTTACAATTTAAAATTTATCATTCAATTTAAATTGAATATTTCTGGAAATAGGAACAAATTATCGTCTAATTAAATATACATTAACTATAGTTATATAGATAATTATATAATATTTATATAATTATTTATATAGTATTATCATAAGCCTGTTCGGCTGTTTGTCACAGTAATACATGCCAATCACCTTCTGTGTGTTCTGCGTGGTTCTGGTAGGTACCTGATCAGCGATGTCACAGAGCCGCATGACAGCCACGCCGACCAACCTGTCCTCGCGAGCGAAACAATAATCTCGGACGCATACGTGAAGCTCGAATAACTCCAGCTGTTCCGTAGGGCTAACCATACTATAAAAAGGTTTTTAGATATCACGGATACAAAAAATATAATATTATTAATTATCTATGTCAAATAATAACTTCATATTATCAAAAACTTTCATAGCGCGCTTACATCAATTCGGCGACCGAATGTGCAAACACATACGGTTTAACCGGATTCGTCAACCGATTCGATCTGTTTGACGTTAGGTCAGTAACCGAACTCGTCGGCTACATAGCGTGCCCTCGTAATTCCTAACCAATTTCTTACAAAGTGGTTATCCCCGAATACGACTACCACTAAACCGGTCACCGAAAACGAATACGGCTAACCGAATTACAGTTTACATCAGTCGGTAATCGGAAACACTTAGTTTTACGGCTAAATTATATCAAATTAATGTAAACGCGCTATCAGTCTAACTATTAATTAATAAGTGCGTTAATAAAATATGTGTAAAGAGCAATTGGCTTTCAATTAGAATTTTTAAAAGTTTATAAAACTCACCCAAAGCGTATAAGAAGAAATAGATTGAACTTAAAATAAAATGATTAGAAAGGTTACTACATTTTCATACGTTTTTGTAGCAAGCAAAATGTAGAAAACTTTAAAAGAAACTATATTAGAAGATCACTAATCACAAGTTAGAGAAATGTATAGTAAAGACAAAGAGCAAGCAGCAAATTTGTTAATCGGCAATTTCACTTAGGTATCGATATTAATATGAAATGAAAACTTTTAATAATGACTTACAAATGAAAAGTCTCGTTGAACTTTGGACTCCAGTTGTTGCTCTTAGACTTGGTCGCGAATTTCCTTTTCTTATCAGCGAGATGCGGTCCGATCAGGTTCACTTCAATGAACGGTCGGAACATGCCGCTCGCGATCACCCACTTGAGGTCATTGGCCGCGACCACTAAAATTACATAGACAATTTTATGTTATTATATATTTTCATCGATGATAAAGTTATAACCAGTGTATGCATACATCCTAATGATTCGACATTTGAAAGATATTGTTATAATTTTTATTTAAACGAAGAATAACAAGATATATTTAAAAAAGAGGATCATAATATCGAAAATTACGATCTGGACACTAATAATATTTTTAACAATTACGATAAAATATTTGGGACTAAATGTTCATATTAAAATATTAATTTCAGACTGATTATTATCATTCTAAACGCCATTTTCCAATTGTTTAATAATGCTCACTGTAAATAAAGAAATTGTAATATAAATGATGTTTCAATTGCTACTGTTAAATTTATGTTAAAAATTTCATATTTCGATTTATCTACTTCTGTTTTATGAATTTCATATTTAATTTTACCTAAGTTTACTTGAAAAATTTCATTTGCTTTACCTTTAACAGTGATCTTATGTTCCCCGGTACCGGGATGGGTGAACAGGTCCACTTGCAACGAGACCTCGCCCACGCTACCTTCTTCAGCAACTGCGACGTCTGAGAAATGATTTCCACTGAACCTTATTTTGAAACATAAATTATGGTTCCGTGTTCGTTGAAACTAGTCAACGTGACATGAAAGAGAATCTTGTTGTTTTAACAGATTGTTAAGATATGAAAGATGTCTTAATATGTTCAGTTGTAAAAATCGTTCGAAACTTCATCAATATTCGAAAGTACAATATCTGCTTTGAAAACTATCATTTGAAAACAGTCGGGGTTGCTATGGTTAGCCTTAAGAATTGGGTAAAAAAATATTTTATATAAACATTCTAAGTTACCCAAACTGATATAGAGGAAAATTTACTGAATTTTCTGAATCATTTGAACCAATTTTAAATACTATTGCATTCACTAAAACACTAACTATTATTGACTGACAGAAACTGCACACCCTAAACCGAAGTGGGCTTAGAAGCATAACACTTTAAATAGAGGTTTAAAATAAGGGGTAAAAGTGAGTATAAAAATAATATTCCCTATTTCCTTGACAAAGTCACAAGTATCAGCTCGTAAATGAAAGGAAACACTACTAAAATCTATTACATGACTAATTTCTTTGATTTAAGAGAGATAACTAGCAATAAAAAGTAAACAAAAGACCATGTTATAAACAAAAACATTACCCTGATTCTGCTGACTTGTGACGAATGTTCGTATCAACGTGTCAGTTGTCTGCGTGTACAAGCTCAGAGCGTATCTCAGAGACTTCAACTCTGGACTCTTTTCTATATACGTCTTCTTGAGACCGCTGCCACCCGCGTGGAAGTACAATTTAATGGTATCCAGCGACGCGTCGAGTACTGCGCATTGCTTTGGCGTTAAGCTCTTTTCCGCCGATAAATGCTGAAACAAAATAAGCAATATTTATTTATGAGGATTTATTAGCTGACAAATTAATTTTAATAGATCATTTTTTTTTATTTACTGATTATTTTTGTTTGCGTATTTATTTTACATTGCTTTTAATGTACAATAATTGTGTAACAATTGTTATTTTTCACATAACCACGATTTTTACATACTAAAAGTTTTAAATTTGGAATTATTCAACATTTAATCTGGTTCTCGGCCAATTAATTAATATTGGGGTTACCCCAAATCCGGTGACTATAAATAAACGTCTTTGGAAAGTTATTGACCTGATATTACGCGTATGGCGAAGTTCTAATTATAAGTTATTCCAAGTCAATCACCTCTTTACTGATGTCCATAACACCTGACAGTGCATGTTTGACGTCCTGTTTCCCCACAGTGCTCTTGAAAAGCTGGGTCATGTCCTCTATCTTCGCGTTCGCAGCCAAGTTCTTGGCATTATTTGTCAGGTTTTTCAGCATCATCTGCGATAATGGAAATGTTTGTTCGTTTAATAAATTTAAATTATCGCTTAAAGTTAATACACTTTTACCCCTGTACAAGGCTGCCATGTGTCGAGAGCAACATGGACATCGCAAATAATACATCACTTACATCCATGATGGGAGAACAAACATTTACCTGTCACATAAATGTCAACCCCGGCTGGAATTGAACCAAGAATCACTACCAACTATACTACGGGACCATGTTATATAGATGAGCAGTAGATTACTTATAATTGTACAAACACATCAAATGCTACGTTTTAATATGTTGTAAATATCAAAATATATAAACTCTTTTAATATATATAATAGAAAATAAATACGAATCTTTTCAATATTTCTGAGAAGATACGATGTTTTATTGCATAATATATTAGGAGCTAGAATTAGACTCACGACAAGAAGTGAAGTGGGGACTCAAGTGTCAAGGATATGTTTACTCAATATGACTATCTATATTTTTTTCTATGAAATAATTATTTCTTTGAGTAAACCATTTTCATAATAATGTCATTCACTTGGTATTTGAATATTTCAAATTGAATAATTAGACTGTGAATAATTTTAAGATCATCTTTTATGATAAGAAAATAAAAACAAAGAATGTGAGAAATCGTTGGAATATAAATCATTCTTTTAGACATTTCTGAATAATATTTGTGTTTCATGAATATGATTGATATGATCATGATTTATATAAATTGTGATACCTAGTTTTATCTTCATTAGAATATATTTAATGTGGTTTAGTTTTAACAGCGTACATTTAAATGTACCACTGATTCATTTATAGAATGCGTCAGAACTGACGTCACGTATTTACTCATTTGAACTCTGTTTCCAGCCATTAACACTAAAGATAAAACAAGTACAACAAAGTTTTCCATTCAAAAATAAAACGAATGATGTTTATCAATATCTCAATGGAAATTAAAATATTTTTATACAACTGGGTTCTCTGTACCGTTTTATCTGTCATTGGAGGAAGCACGACTGTTTTCTCGAGAATCTTCATGACGATCTTCCACAACTCCTTCAGCAGCCGTTTGAGGACGGTCTTCTCGCAGGACTCCGCGTACATTGTCAATGATCCATCCTAGACGCAAGATAAAATTTAAGTTTTTCAATCCAATGCTCGTGTCTTATAAATTTATCAGCGCATCTAAATATGAGCGGCAATGAAAGTCATTTTTTTAACCAACTAAGTCGAAACTTCCTAATGATAAGTGGTCACAGTTTGTTATAGACATTAGCAATACTACATACATCACCGATGTGTTGCCGTCCGAGAGGAAACATAATAACATTGATGAATTGCAGAACTATTAATATTTAAGACAAATAATTACTGAATGATGTTATTCATAATTATTTAATATTCCTCGGATTATACCCATGATTATAAACATAGGTATAGGACAATTCACACTATGTAGATGTTTTCTTTAGTATTCTCCTTTATTATTTTTTTTCTTTTAAATCAGAAAGGGAGGTCGATTCCAAGATGAAACATATTATTTAAGAAAGAATAGAAGGAATTAGATTTCCGGCCGAAATATCCAGTCCTAAGATAAGAAACGAAAGATTTACTTTTAATTGAACGTTTATTGAATATTTAACTTCTCATTCCTTACCAAAATGTCCATCAAAGGCCTCAAGACCTCATCAGCTTCTTGGTGCGCCGGTGGTTGTGGGGCGCCCGGCGCGACGGGAGCCCCGCCGACCTTCTGTAGGAGTTCTCCTAGTTCCTTGACACTGGCAGTGATTCGCATCTCGAGACTATAAGAAAAATATGACGATGATAAAATATTATTGTTTTTTTTTAATAATCGACAAACGTTTCTGTATTCAGTGGCCAGTATATTTAACAATACAACAGTAAGTAGTCATAGATTTTAGTAAGATTAAATGTATCACCGATACGTTGCCGGCCAAGAACATAATAATATGATGCTATCATATACGCTTTATATTATTGTATTATATCGATTTAGCCTGGTGGTCCCAGTGTTGGTTTACTGAAGGTCGGGATTCTAAATTCAAATCCTAAACGCACCTCTTATTTTTCAAAAAAACATTACGTGCGTTTTAGAATGTACTTATCACTTGCTTCGGTGAAGAATACGTGAGGAAACCTGAAACTTGAAAGTGAGAGAAAAAGTTCTCTATAATATTCTCAAAACACGTGTGAAGTCTGTCAAGACGCACTTGACCAGCATTGTGGACTATGGGTTGGGTCCCTCACATTGTGAGATGATATATGTAGATCAATACTAACCTGTTCGCAAACATGCAGGCGAGTTCATCCAGAGTGTTATTCAACCTCTGCTGCAGGTCATTCAGTATGTTGGCCGCGTCTTGCTCCAATGTCTTGCCACCCATCGCCTCAAACATCTTTTCCAGTTGTACACGAAGTTGTTGTATATTATTCATAAGAATACAAGCCTGTAAAGACAAACTAATGTTAATAATCTATTCTATTTATATATATAAAAAAATATGTTTGTCTGCAGGTTCTTTAAAGAATTGTAAACTATGTATGGATTGAGCATGTGATGATGTTTAGCAAAGTTGTTGTGTATAATTCCACGAAGGTTGCTGAGTTGGTACGACCAATTTTAGTCAGATGGCGCTACTGTCATTTCCATAATTGTGTTTTTCCTTCAAATTTATTTTAGTGGTTGGCGTAGCAACCCTTGCAGAGTACAGCTAGTAATTGGTAAATAATGCTTCAAACTCGTATTTCCACTTTAGGGTTCCTTGTGTCGTAGGCCAACTGGACAATGCATAGATACAAGAACACACATTCCTAAACTGACAACAGAAATATAAACTTATAATTTAAATTTTTGCTTCGCTGGAAATCGATTCGAAAACCATTTTTTATGGCAAATGTTGCATCACATGTATAAATCTGTGGTTTTATTTAAAACTTAAATTATGTTGTGTCAGTACATAAATATCATAAATATTATGATAAATAATATGATAAATATCATAAATATTATGATATTTCACAAAATAACTCGTTTGCGAATCGGTAAATATAAAATGTGAAGTGTTAATTTGAAATTATGAGAGTTATAAATATGAAATATCAACGGATTAGTTTCCGCTTTGGTTTATTTATGAAATAATTAAAATTCTTATGTGCGATTTATGTTCCAATTTTAAATCTATCCTTTGATTTTAATGTTTTATTGCCGTTCTGTTTTCAGTCTCATATCCGTTGCCTAGCAACAACCAAAAAGTCGTTGTTTTTTATTATTTTATTTACTTAGTCATTTAGAGTTCATGAATAGATCTATCTATTTCTGTAAATATTAAATAATCCAATTAAAGAAGCCGGTAGCTTAAACTATAAATCGATATATCGACTCAGCCTTAATCATTAGTCTTTGAACTCACCACGCGTTCTTCCTTCAAATGTTCAGGGAATTCCTTCTTCACAATCTCAGCGTACGCGACGAGCACCTTCACGATGGTCTTCGCGAACCTCTTCATGTACCGCTTGAGGATCTCGGGGTCGGGGCACTCCAGCTTGGAGACCACGTCGAAGCACTGGGTCAGTTGAGTGAACACGTCGACTACAGAGTTACTGAATAGCGCGTGTTCGCTCGATTTTTGGAACTGTAACAATGAGTAGGACAGAATTATTTTAGTTTTAGTATAAGTTTATGGATTTATACATGCTAAGGATCCGCTTTGCAGTCAAAATTCAATTACAATTCAATGTCTAAAGGTTTATTTTTGCAATATATAATTTACCCGTAATTATTAAAAAATATTTTTTTTCCGTTGGTGGTGTAGATTTTTTTATTATCTAATACACTTGGTATCTTGATATTTTTTTTTAATAATTTGTTTTGACTTTATTCAACAATCTTTAAATAATATATTTTTTATATGACCGACACTAACTGCAATTAGTGTAATTAATTCGTTAAGAAATTTCGATAAAAACATAATTATAATAAATAATATATTTGTATTATAAAATAAAAAGAATATATTAATGAACTTGAACAAATCATAAAATCTTTTAACTTCGCTGGGAATCGAACCCAGGCCACTTTGAATGGCGTTCCGGTATGGTAACCATTAACATTGACATTAACCAGAAGACTGGTTGTCTACAACTGTCATCTCTTTTTTTCCTTCCGTATTATTGAAAGCTAATATCATTAAACCCACCCCATCCTTCTTGTCTCTGTTGAAAGCACCGTTGAGGTATTCCAATGAAACATCATCGTTCTCATTGAGCCACTGCATCACGAAGGGCTCGAACCACGCCGGGTACTCCGGCACCGAGTCGCAGTAAGGAGGAACGTCTTCTACGTAATTTGTATGCAGCCATTTGACCTGGGGATCATTTTATTTTGGTTAGAGTCACGTGATATTAACTTTACTGTTATTACGACGCGGGCGCACCAACTGCGCTGCGGGCGCTCAACGCCGTGACATGCCACACGAATCTTTTCTATAGCACACTGGATAAGTTCACTAGAATTTTCGATAAATTATACTGTTTTATGAACTAAACTTGGGAAATTGGGAAATTTTAATTGATAATATTATTTATGTATGCTAGTGTAAGGTGAATTTGATTTTGAGTTCTTTAAGGAATTGGTTTAAAGACTAATTCAGTTTGAATTATAATAAATAAAAACTAAGTACTGTACCGTGTAACCATACTAAACAATATCATGGAGTAAAATTATTAAAGTCATTTACTTACTTTAAAATGTAAATTCATATAAGCGGAAGACTTGCAGAGCCGGTGCTGTTCGTGTTCTTCTAACGCATACTTCATGTCCACAGCGAAAAATGTCCACATCATGTCGGCGGATAACTGGAAATAATGCACAATTAAATAAAATATAGAATATCGCACTAATCTACTTAGATGAAAGTTAAAACGCCAATTAAATAAATTGTGAAAACTGCATCCTATTTTGTCCAGTATTTCTGCGTGTTGTCCGTCTCAACTTTCGCACAAAGAAAATCTAAAGATGAATGTATTTTTTTATTATCGCTTCATTATAGACACATTCATATTACTATAAAGACACATTATATTATTTTTTTATTAAATATCTGCTATGTACAGATATACACTAGTTACATTTTATTATATTTGTTCATATGATTTTCAATTGACAGTTGAATTGACAAATCATTGAAGATTCTTTTACAAAGAGATTATTTCAGAGTTATTGCGACTTCTTAATAGTTACCTGTCCAATATTCAGTTCCTGGGGGAACTGGTTGAGAACGGGAGAGTAACTATTTCTATCCTCTTCTATCACAGATACTATAAGAGCTATTAGCTTATGCCAAAAGTCCACTGAGTCCAACTGAGGTCCATGGTCGGATGGGTCTCGTTTGGCTTCGTTAGGATCCACCTGAAAAATAATGTTTTATTAATAAATTAATCAGTATCAGCACAACCTGTGCCAGGTCATATGCTAGGCTCGAGCCTTTTCTCATAAACTGAAGGGTACAAGTAAGAAAGGGTAATCCACTGATATAGGGCATATTGACGAATTTCCTACACCTTTGAGAACTTTCCGGTTTGTAGCTTTCCTCACCATGTTTCTTTTCACCAAAATAAATGATAATTATAATTAACTTTTAAACGGCACGTAACTTTTTTGACTTTTTAATGAATTTGATCTTAGGTCCCCATGTTCGGGAGCTCACTATACTTGGTATATATTTTCGTGCAATGTTAACGTCAAGTAAAAAATATTTGAACATAAACCGTTGCAGTCTTATTTTAATTTAAGTCATAGTCTTTAATGTATGAATAATATAGGCAGGTATGTATACAATTAAAGTTGATATTGGTTTTATCACATATACTCGTAAAATCACATATACACGTATAAAAAAGACTGAAATAATCAAAAAGCGAAAGGAAATATATTTACAGTGACGAT